>KN483789.1:10801-29348 GCA_000787095.1 Periophthalmodon schlosseri | reverse complement strand
TAGTAGCAGTAGCAATAGTAGCAGTAGCAGTAGCAGTAGCAATAGTAGCAGTAGCAGTAGCAGTAGCAATAGTAGCAGTAGCAGTAGCAGTAGCAGGAGTAGGAGTAGGAGTAGTTGTTGTTGTTGTTGTACCAAAAATAGCACTTGTAGCATAGATTGTATATATAAATGGACATGGCTAACCTGCTAGCTACCACGTTCCAAACAGGAAGGGATCAAGGGCGCGCTTCCGGCTCCATCGACTCTGGCTCCAATTCACTTTCTATTGAAAAACTTCCGCCCCTCTCTCCGTAACTGCTGCTGTCAGGCTCGTCGTTTTGGTCTTAAAATGTTCGTATTAACCCGCTCTACGTGATCCCGGTGGTTTTATTTGGCTATCGTCGCCCCGATAACCGCTAGCCTCGACGACCTTCATTTGGGCTGGAGTCGAACGCCATGGGTGACGTCACACTCACTTAGTCCACTTCTTTATACAGTGTATGACTTGTAGTAGCAGAACTTGTAGTTGCAGTACTTATCGTCGTATCAGTTGTATTAGCACTGTTTTATTATAGCCTTAGTTGTGGGAGTTCTGTGCCAATTTACTGAAGAAAAAAAAAAAAGAATTAGGTCGGAATTGATTTGATTTTCTACCTTCGTTCTTCTAACCTGAAATGCAGTTGAGCTAAAAGTTCCGGTAATTCTGCAAACTTGACACGTTGACTTTACACACCTCTGCAAGCTCTGCCTCTCCGTATATATTTGCACGTTTCCTTTCTTTTCTGAGTAGTTCCTTTAGTTCTCATTCAGCACCACGGACAGCTCCTCTTGCGCAGTTCATGTTCCCAGCCTAACGTAAGACTCGTGTTTATCCCGCACCTGAGCTGCTGGTGAACTCCGGGTTAGCCGCCCCCCCCCCTTTTCGGTGTAAAAAATCTCGCCGCGTATATGTGTCGTGCATAAAGATAAGCCCCATACCAGAGAAGAGTGAACAAAACTTTCCCTTGTTTTTTTCCTTAGGGCCTCTATAGAATTTTAATATATCTAGACTTTAACTTCTAACGTTTTTTAATAAAGCTAGGGGTTATGTTTAGAAAAGTTTACTTCAGTGCCTGCCGGGGCGTAGAATGCAAAAAATACCCACATTTGCGACTTAAAATGCCCGTCTTTGAGTCTTATATTGACAAAGTGGTGCGTGACGCTGCACCCATAGCCGGCAGTTGTGATTGGCGGTCGTCTAAATTCGGATTTTCCGCGAACGCACCTCGACAGCAGGAAACAGGCGCGCTAAAAATACCGGCGTCTTTGAGCAGCCGATGGAAACGCTTTTAAGACCAGAGCTGTCATGTTTTTTCTTCATCTGTAAATATTACGCGCCGTCTGGAGTGGTGCCAGCTCCAACAGATGCACAAGGCGAAAAAGTGAGAACGTATCAAGGAGACGAGCGGGGAGGCAAATGCGGTTTGGTGTATATGTTGGTTTTTACAGAGAGGTGGTAGAGTAATAATAATAATAGAACATTTTATATATAAGCGCCTTTCAGAAGATCCCAGAAGACTGTACAGAACAAGTTAAAAACACAGAAACAGGTGAAAAACGCACACAATACACAACTGGAAGGTGCGACTGGTCATGTGGTGTGGGTTTGTCTGAACAGGTCAGTTTTGAGTCGGGAATTGAAGAGAGAAAAGGAGTCGATGTTGCGGAATTTGGGGGCAGTGAGTTCCGGAGCTGGGGAGCAGAGCGGCTGAAGGTTCTGAAGGTTCTGAAGGTTCTGAAGGTTCTGAAGGCTCTGAAGGCTCTGCCCCCCCGGAGTGGGGACGAGGAGATGGAACAGAGCTGGAGCAGGGAGGAGGAGGAAGAGGAGGAGAGAGGAGGAGAGGAGAGAGAGAGGAGCAGGGAGGAGGAGGAGAGGGAACTGAGAGCTGGAGAGAGGAGGAGCAGGGAGGAGGAAGAGAGAAAGGAGGAGAGGGGACAGAAACTGGAGAGAGATGAGCAGGGAGGAGGAGGAGAGAGGAGGAGAGGGGACAGAGAGCTGGAGAGAGAGAGGAGCAGGGAGAGGAGGAGAGAGAGAGGAGGAGAGGGGACAGAGAGCTGGAGAGAGGAGGAGAGGAGAGAGTGGTGATGTGGAGGAGATAGGAGACGTGTTCTGGAGCGAGGTTATGAACAGCTTTGAATGTGGTGAGCAGAATTTTGAAGTTCTTGAAGCTGAAGTTCTTTGAAGTTGATCCTTAGTTTTGATGTGTATTTTCTTGGGTGGCCTTTTAGAGTAAATTTTGTGGTAGTGTTAAGTTTAAAGCACAGTAGTAGCCTAGTAGTAACATGGTAAGTACAACAATGGACTTTCACGCTCATAAGTCTAATTCCTCACACTAACCCAGTCTGAGAACTAGAAAACACAGAATGCTCTGTTTTGCAGTGGTGGAACGTAACAAAGTAAAAGTAGTAAAGTACTGGATTAAGTGCGCATTTTAGGTATCTGTACTTTACTTAAGTACATTTTACAGTGGGTACTTTTTACTTTTACTTCACTACATTTGAGAGCAGGCATCTGTACTTTCCACTCCACTACATTTTTGAACAGGACTGAAAAGTAAGTCTTTTTTATTATTGCCTGAGACCTGCTGAAAAGCCTGAGGGATTTAAAAAAAAAACAACAAATAAAAACAGCCAGAAAAAATGATTCCGTTGTTTCCGTTGAACAAAGTTCAGCACAAATCTTTATTAAAATCACTACATTTGAAGCTTTATAAGACCTCAAAACCTGCGCAAAATACTTTTACTTTTTATTCTTTAAGTACGTTTTTAAACAGGTACTTTAATACTTTAACTTAGATTTTTTCATGTGATACTTTTACTTGAGTTTTTTTTTTTTTTTGCTCCAGTACTTTTAGTTAAGTAACAGAATCGAGTGCTTCTTCCGCCACTGCTGCGCTGTATATCTCTTATTATGTTTTTATGGTGACCGTTTTACCTCTTTTCGGGAACTACGGATGGAAAATAGCTCATCCGGCTAATTCTGGTTCTTTTACTGAAATGCTGATTAATGTACACGTCCCCGTTTTATGTGGTAAATGGTAAAATTGTCGCCGACCTGTGGGCCGGCGGATCTGACCGCTCAACCGATGACGTTCGTGTCAGCGGCAGGATTCGAAACGCCAACCTTCGGATCTACCAGCTGAGCTACCGTCGCCCCCTGTGCTTGTGTGACTGTAGTGCGCGTGAGTGGAAATAATCTATGAATGCAATCTCCAGGGAAAGGGACTACGGTGGGCCGTCAAGGTCGAGCCGGGACCCTCCTCCACACACATAAATACACCTTCATAGACTCGGTACGGTATGGTTTGCTTTTATTTGGACAGGGACAGCGCACAACAATACATGGACCTTAAAAACAAGAAAAGCTGTACGGTGCCAGGTTATAGCAAAAATACTAACTTCCACCTGTGGTCCCTGGACAGGCTGATGTTAAGTAAGAGTAACAGTTTGGTGTAGGCGGATGAAAAACCTGTAAAACATATGGTACGTACATCTAATACAACACATCTCGCCCCTCAAATACGCCATTTCTAAGAACATTCAGTTCACACACACAAACACAACCGTACCAATTTGTTCACACACACAATCACTCCATTTCCGATATACAGATGCTCTTTCGTTCGCACACATTCGCTGATGGGCGCAAACTCGCTCTGATATTAGCCATTTCTTTGTCACGTGCACGAACTTTTGAAAACTTGCGCGTGTCATAATCTCATTCGGCAAACTATTCCGCCGACTCACAGCGACAATAGCAAAAGCCGATTTAGCGAAAGAGGTCCTACGTTTTGGACCGCCGCGCTCTCCTCTAGAGGTCGCCCTAGTGACTCGAGCTGTTTTTTCCGAGTGAGACAAACCTTCGACATGGAGTTATACGGGGAATTGCCCTTAATTGCTTTTTACTTCTGTCCATTACTTTGCAGGTTACACGTACCGTATTTTCTGGAGTATAAGTCGCACCAGACAAAAAATGCATAAAAATTAAGAAAAAAACATATATTTCACATATAAATTACATCTGAGTATAAGTCGCACCCCTGCCAAACTGTGAAAAAAGTGCGACTTAAATCCGGAAAATGCGGTAATTAGGCCTGTCACCATAATCACATAATTATATACTGACTTATCATTCAGTATATGATAGAAAGAACTGTAGTTTTTCACCTTTTTTGCTATGTAAGGATTGTTTTTTCTTCTTTTTGTTGTCGTATTAAAGGGCACGTAACCATTTTTCCAGTGTATTTGAGCAAAATGTGTACCGATATATTGTATCAGCAGCTCAAAATAACTGCTGCCTGCTGTCTGCATTCTACTAGAAAGCATTTTATTGTTCGATAATCAGGAAGTGCACCTTAGCATGCTAGTTGTTAGCGTTACCATGATGGCAAAACAACGCTCTGGTCTCTGAGAGTTGTGAAAAGCGCTTATAAACTCATCATGGTGAATAATTAGGATGCTTGGAATACATAAGGTAACTGAGGAATATCTTTGGACCACTGCAAACGTCTAAAATGAACTAGTTCTGTTCAGACGGTAAAAGTCCAGTCCAGTACTTTTATTATTTGAGCTGTAGTTGGTTGAATAATGAACATCTCTGACCCATTATAGATACTAGAACTCACTACTAAAGCTATCTATTTATGAATGGCTATTTTTTTTTTTTTACAATAGAGTCCACTTGGAAAAAGGTTAACTGGGATTATCCATAGACTGTATATATAAATGTACGTAGCTAAACTGCTAGCTAGTTCCAAATAGGAAGTGGCATGGGCCCAGCTAGTTCCAAATAGGAAGTGAGCATGGCCGCGCTTTCAGCTCCATCGACTCTGGCTCCAATTCACTTTACTTTTGAAAACTGTGGCCCCTTTCTCTGTAACTGCTGCTCAGGCTTGTCATTTTGGTCTTAAAATATTCATATTAACCCGCTCTACGTGATCCTGGTATTTTTATTTCGCTATTGTGCCCGTAGCTCAAGATATGAACATTAATAACAGACAAATCAGGCGCCTTCTTACCCAGAGGTCGCTCCCGCTAGCGTTAGCAACCGCTTTGACTGACAGCGTTGCTAAGCGCCCGCTCCCTGCTAAACCAGCTGTGCGGGCGGGAAGGGGCTTTACCTTCAACAGCCTGGCTCCGGATTGGCTCTTCGGTCGCTATGATACTCGCGGTCGGAATTCGTAATATGCAACTTGGTTCCAAATTCGTCCTGATAACTGTTAGCCTCGATGAGCTTCTTTTAACTGGGGCCGAACGCTACGGGTGACGTCACACTCCCACTGTCCACTTCTTTATAGAGTCTATGGGATAGTCTGTTTTATAGTTTATCGTGAAAATTTTCGATAGCAATGGTTGTACTTCCAAATTTGTTTTTGTAGCAGGCCTGTAGGTAATTTCTCGTGGCATCGCACTTTCCCACATGGAGCCTTTTGGTCTAAGTACTCCAAATAACATGTCTGTGAATGCTAGGAGAGTATAGCTTTTACACTTGTACCTAACCCATTTCCTGGCCACTTTGCTCTATATTTCCACCAGACTTTCCGGCTTTTAACCATGTTAGTGGGTCTTTCGCTCCCATCATGCTTTGCAGCGTTATCAAAGTGGGCCACCCGCAGGTAGCTAATGGCGCAGATGGAGCTGTGAAATGCAGTGTTCACAGTCTGACGCCGGTGCCTTTGGACTACGCTCAGCGGCGGCCATATTGGGAAGGGCAGGTGACAAACAGCGGATATGAATCAGTTTATCTGCACTCATTACAGGCTGTTATCTCCAGACACGATCAGGCGTTTCTGTTTTATTTTCATCCTTTTGTTCTCAGCGGCTGCATTCGTCGACTCGTTTACCGCTTTGGGATAAAAGGGCCACGTTCAAATATGGAACATGCTTGTTTATAGAATATACAGGATATATACAGTACAGCCTCAGAAACTAAAACAAAAAGGTTAAGATACAGTTTCTTGTTACTGTAAAGAATTTTAAGATATTTTTTCAATCTTTTTTGTCCCATGTCTAGATTTTGGGCCATGAGTCTTGGTCTGGAGTACCTCAAACCATGTGAAAAGTACTTTTTACTTTTCAGTCCTGTACTTTTTACTTTCAGTCCAGTCCAGTTGTGGAGTAGAAAGTACAGATGCCTGCTCTCAAATATAGTGAAGTAAAAGTAAAAAGTATTCACTGTAAAATATACTAAAGTAGAGTACAGAAACCACACAATTTGACTTAAGTACAGCGCTTTACTACTTGTACTTCGTTACCTTCCACCGTTGATGGTGAGTACGAATTGTCGGTAAACACGCACTACTGCAGCTCTGTTCAGTATTACCTCTGAGCTCTGCATCTCTTCGTCTCCAAAATGAAATCACAACCGAAGCTGCAGTTCAGAGCGTTGATCTACAGGACACGTCAGAATGTTACACCGACAGAGAACACGTTGACGTTCATGCCATTTTTTGTTTCATGCGGATAGGCCCAGTAATTACAAAGATATTCACCGTAAACCAGGTCAACAGAACTTCAATCTGACAGTTAAACCGCAAACTCCACCGTAGAAAATCTGACCTGTCTCCAGCTCCGTTTTAGTCCACGTCTACATCTATCCAGATATTTTTATAAACTGATACTTTTTCACTTGATTAAAAAAATATCTCCATCCACACGCGTTGTTTTTTCCTCTCAGTGATGACGCAATCGTTCCCTGTTTCTCCGTGTCGCCCACGTTCATTCATTGATTGTTTTAGCTTGTTTTTTTTTCCTCTCAGTGATGACGCAATCGTTCCCTGTTTCTCCGTGTCGCCCACGTTCATTCATTGAACTAACTGCTCTGCACTGCTAATAACTACATACGCGATGAAGAGTAGAAGCTGCAAAGGACGTGAAGTGTACGCCGCATACGGAGCCTTAAACTATAGGGATTCTGGAGTGATTTGATGCCACTTAAACCCACCCCATCTGTTTTAACCTCCTTTTGGCCCCGGGATCGGACCAGGCAGCTGCAAACGTCTGCTATTACTTACTTTGGACACGGGATGAGGGGCTAATTGCTGTTGTCTCCGATATTGGCTTGGTTTGTGCTTTTGTGCCCAGAAAATGGTGCTTCTCCTCAGAGTGATAGGAGCTGTAATTCAACACATTTGCACATTAAAATAAATTGCAGGCTGATTGGATGACAGCGCAGGGACCGCCGCCGCCGCCGCCACCGCTGACCAGAAGTGATAACATATCATTTAGACATAGCGTCTAATGGAGGGAGCTATAGAGGAAAGCTTGTAATTAACACGTGTCGTACTGCGGAGAGCTGCACGTGTAGATCGGACGAGGCACTTTGACAATGGGCCTCAAATCAAATGCATTTTTCACATAATTCTGATTTACTTTGAAAACACTGAAACGGAGAGTGATGAGCTGTGCAGTACAGACACAAAGACAAGGAGGTTGTGTTTGTACTACTACTACTACTACTACTATTACTACTGCTACTATTATTACTACTATTACTACTGCTAGTACGACTACTACTACTACTACTACTACTACTACTACCACTACTACTACTACTACTACTATTACTAGTACTACTATTACTACTACTACTGCTGCTGCTACCACTACCTCTACTACTACTACTTATACCACTACAACTACTACTACTACTACTACTACAGTAGTAGGTCTGAAGGTCGCTGGTTCAAATCCTACTCTCGACATAAACATCATTGGTTGGAAAAGGAGGCGGTGCTTGTGTCTGCTCTGTAGTTATAATCTCTGTCACCCCTGAAGCATTATGTTATAATTTGGACATTTTAAATGTATTGCTCTAAAACAACTTAAAAAAAAAAAAAAAGAGTCCGCTGATGGTGCCCACTGGGAGCTGACGTCGGCGTAAACGTCATCGCAACAAAGACCCGTGGAGCTGTCGGCCCCTCCCATGGATAGCTGCACATCACACTAGCGAGTAGCAATTATTATTTTTTTGTTTCTACCAAAATGACTATGCGACGCTGCTGAATCCTACGTGTGTCATGATTAAGAAAATAAAAGTAGTACATCAAAAAAGTACATCACAGTGGGCGGAGAAAACTGTGAAAATCACACCAATGACGTCTTGATTACAGGAGAATAAAAGTATCTGTCTCCATGGTGACTGTTTCCGAAGTACGTTTTTAACTTTCTATTTCCATGTAATCGTGCTGTTGACATTCCCCCTCCAGAAAGTTACATGCTATCGCTTTAAGTACCCGAACAAAAAATAAAAGTTCCACATTTCTCCTTTAAACCCACATACTTCAGATGCACTTGTGTTTACAGCCTCATGTCGCTGGTAAAGCCGCAGAGCCGACAGCTGCTCATGTCACGGGCCTGTAGTTATAAACACAAGTGGTGCGCGGCAGTTTGCGCGGGGCCCAGACTCGTCGTTTCGCGGCGCGGCTCCGGCGGTGTCGACACATCCGCACGCCACCGTCCATCAAACCTCAGGCAGGTACGGAGCGGCCGACCAGTTCAGAGGAGACGGGGACCTCGCCTCACTGCTGAATAAACATCTGTATTCTACCAACGTGCAGACTCAGGGAATGCTCGCAATGCAAAGTGTCGCCACAGAAAAACAGGGACCAAACTTGGACTAAACCAGGACTAAATCAAGACTAAACCAGGACTTGAACAGGACTAAACTAAATCTACATTTACAGGACTTAAAGTGGCCACAAACTTGGACCAAACCAAACCGTGGTCACGTTTTTTAATCTTTTATATCTCGCCCAATCTGTGGGAGCTGGAATCGCGCCGCCAACCTGTGGGTCGGTGAATCTGACCGCTCAACCAATCATGTTTATGTCGAGAGCGGGATTCGAACCGCCAACCTTTGGCTCAGCGAACAAACGCTCTACCAACCGTGCTGCAAGTGTCCTTAATATTGCTTTGTACTAACACATTAAAATACCTGCAACTGCCTTGTATTTCTTCAAATCGGTACGCCCACTAACCGGAAAGTCTGTGGTTCGATCCTCGCTCGGGTGCTTACGGTTATGTTTTGTGTTTTTAGGCAAGACGCTTCACCGTCTTGGCCATATCGTGAACGTGGCTTAGCTGCGTAAATGTAATACTTCTCAACAATGTACTGTGCCAGTGTTGTGTTTCATTCGTTGAGTGTGTAGCAGGAAGAACGCCGCGCTAATACAGTTATAACGCAGTGAAAAGGTCAGGTGGTCGGACGTTACCCTTCAACGCGACGGTGATGACAGGCCACGGGTCACATCCGAGTCCAGACCGGAGCCCCCGCTGTGACCGCGGACTCAAGACGCCCTCATTAGGCAAGACACGTTTATTGTATCGCACAATTTGCACAGTAAGTAATTCAAAGTGCTTTAAGTGAATAAGAAAGACAGTCAGTTCCAGGTTTTAGCCGAAGAAAACTCAAACGCTGATCCCCCGTGTCTCGTTACGTTAGGCCGTCTTTTTCTTGCACTTCTGTTTTCATTTCACATTTCAGCGTCCCGTTTATAGCCACCATTTTGAGCACTTTTTAACATTCAGAAGTCATAATTGGTGGTTTTCAGAATGTAACAGTGTCATACGCCCAGAGGGGGGCCAACCCGCTTTCCCTTTTGATTGTGAGAACATGAAATGGCAAAAATGGCAACAGCATGAAAAAACCACGTTCATACGAGCCGATGTTGGTGCCAGTGTTGGTACGATACTGAAATTTGGTGTCACGATTTTCACGGCCGAAATAATTGCGATTAACGATTATATCAGGTTCATTATTAAAAATGTTCTGGATATGAATAACTATAATTTTAAGTTTATTTATATAGCGCATTTAAAACCACTTCAGTGTTTTCAAGTACTTCAAAAACTAACTTGGCCCAACCCTGCTTATCTTCTGAGATCTGACGAGGTTGGTCTTTGACAAGGAGGTGTCCTGCCCGAGGATACAACGACAGAACTTGGTTGGAGCGGGAATCGATCCAACGACCTTTTGGTTGAGGGGAGCAGTGAGCCAGTGTGTTGTTGTTGTTGCTGTTGTTTTCTCCGTCCTGTGGACTGTTTAACATTAACCTGCCGTGGAACTGAAGATAGAAATCAGCCACGTTGGCTAGAACCTTTACATATTTCGATTTTTAAATGTTCGTCCTCATATGTGGACAACACATTTTGGGTCGTCTAGGCCACAATGCAGTTTTTTTCTCTCCAAGGTCCTGGTGTCACATATTAAATTAAACTGCCACTTAGTGACGACAGAAGAGTTTAACACATTATAGTTTAGATTCAAGATGGACTTTGTTAAAGGCTCATGTCTTCACCTGTGAGAAGCTCTTCAAATGAGACTCATTGTTCCAAGAGGCACAATTCTTGTCTCTCATTTTGTTTTTACTCAGGAACAATGTTGCTGTGATCAGGCACTTAACAAATAGTTTTTGCAAATCATTATTTAAATGTGACTTTATTGTTTCTATCAAAATGATTAAAACGTACAACGAGTGTCCTCATATGTGGACATCATTTTTCTCATAATGTAAAAAGATAATTCTTTGTTTTTACACTCATCAGCTCCAGCCAGACCAAAGAACAAAGAGAAAAACATAATAAAGCAGCCACGAAGAGTTCAGGTCTCAGGAGGTTAATATGTGCCGTCCCTTTATAAATAAATAAATAAGAAATAAGAAAATGTCTCTCCATCTAGTGCCACGACCAGCAAACTCAACAGGCCTTTAAGAGACTTATTTTAGTCTTATATGGCACTTGATTCACGTTATAACTAAAATCACTAAACATCCGCCATCACTTTTACAAACTCCACTTAACACGACACAACATTCATGAGCATTGGCGGCCCGATAAATAAAAACGCCAAAAATAAGTAAACAAAATGAAACGAACTACACGCTTTGATCGCTGATACGGCTTACACACTTTCTTATCTGACGTTTGGCTTGTAAAAAATCTATTTGCAATTCAAAACAGAGAGCTTGTTGAGAGGAGAGGAAAGCAAAAAAAAAAAAAAAAAAAAAAGGGAAAGCAGGATTTCTTATCAGCTGCCATATTAAGGCTCCTGTTTCTGTCTTATCTCCTCCTCCCTATCTCCTCCTTCCTTCCTCCCTCGGTGCATCCTTCCTTGTCAGAACTATATTGCGAGTGGCGATGAGTTGCCAGATAAATGCGCGTTGTCACTTTTCTCTCCCCGATGCAGTTTATAATGAACAATATTATACAGAGGTGGGTTGTTTTTTTTTGCAAGCGGTGGTGGTAATTATAATTGTTCACATGTGGAAGTTTGTTTTATGGCGGAGAAAGGAGAGAAAGATAGAGGAGGGAGGTCGGTGGAGTGCAGAGCTGAAGTTGAATTTCAAATGCTGTGACTGCAGGTTTTTGATAACAAGTTTGGAAGCAACAAGAGGAAGATTGTGACAGTATTAACTTGCGTATCTGTAGCAGAAAGTGTCAGTCAAATACAGCGGAGGATGACTTTCATATATACGGAAAATCAACTGTACCAATGTGGCTCAAGTGCGTCATGAGGTTGCCAGGTCAAAATGCGTATACCCCTGAACTAGTACAACTTATTAGGGACGGTATATTGGCTATCGGCAATATCGAACTCCCCCAGATATTGATATATCGGTCGATTATTTAAATTCTTGCTGATATTTGGCCCCGAGATTGTCATTATATATGGAAAATGACTGTATAATTTACCATTGGGACTCAAGTTGTACTAGTTTAGGGATATGTATACACTTTGACTGGGCAACCTTATGACACACTTATTAGGGTATCGATATCGGTCTGATATTTAAAATGTTGCCGATATCTGGCACCGATATTGTCATTATATGTGGAAAATTACTGTATTTACCAGTGTGACTCAAGTGTGTCATAAGGTTGCCAGGTCAAAATGCATATTCTCCTAAACTAATACAACTTATTAGGGTATTGAACTTCCCCAGATATCGATATCGGTCAGGTATTTAAAATGTTGCCAATATTTGGCACCGATATTGTCATTATATGTGGAAAATGACTGTATAATTTCCCAATGTCACTCAAGTGTGTCATAAGGTTGCCCAGTCAAAATGCATATATCCCTAAACTAGTACAACTTATTAGGGACGGTATATCGGCAATATCGAACTTCCCCAGATATCGTTCTGATAATTAAAAATTTTGCCGATATCTGTCACCGATATAGTTATTATATATGGAAAATTTACTTTACCAATGTGACTCAAGTCTGTCATGATGTTGCCCAGTCAAAATACCTACATATATCCCTAAACTAGTACAACTTATTAGGGATGGTATATCGGCTATCGACAATATCAAACTTCCCCAGATATCGATATCGGTCTGATATTAAAATTTTTGACGATATTTGGCCCCGAGATTGTCATTATATATGGAAAATGACTGTATAATTTACCATTGGGACTCAAGTTGTACTAGTTTAGGGATATGTATACACTTTGACTGGGCAACCTTATGACACACTTATTAGGGTATCGATATCGGTCTGATATTTAAAATGTAGATGATATTTGGCACCGATATTGTTATTATATAAGGACAATTATTGTATACTTTATCAATGTGACTCAAGTGTGTCATGAGGTTGCCCAGTCAAAATGCATATACCCCTAAACTAGTACAACTTATTAGGGATGGTTTATTGGCAATATCGAACTTCCCCAGATATCGATATCGGTCTGATATTTAAAATTTAGACGATATTCGGCACCAATACTGTCATTATTTTTCAAAAGTTAATGTGTAAACTTCACTATAACTTTACATAAATTTGGTCTGTATCCTGTAGATTTTAAAAGTGTAATATCGGTATCGGCAAATATAAATCAATCAATCAATCAATCAATCAATCAATCAATATCCTTCTTTTCTCTTTTGCCCTGATTCTGCATGAAAATATGTCTTGTGCAATAGCAGTCTGTATAAATGTAATGATGTAATAATTTATATATATTTGGATCTTCTATTCGTTTTGGTTCTGAAAAATTCCTCATTACTAAATAACTGCAAAAATAAGGTTTGACCTGCAGTTCACCTGTTTAGATATTAACCATTTTTTCATTGTTTACATAGATACACTGAGTCCTGTTTTAGTCCTGTTCCAGTCCTGTTCCAGTCCTGGTTTAGTCTAGGTTTAGTCTTGGTGTAGTGCTGGTTTAGACCTGGTTAAGTCTTGGTTAAGTCTTGGTTAAGTCTTGGTTTAGTCCCGTTTTAGTCCTGTTTTAGTCCTGTTCCAGTCCGTTCCGGTCCTGGTTTAGTCTAGGTTTAGTCTTGGTGTAGTGCTGGTTTAGACCTGGTTAAGTCTTGGTTAAGTCTTGGTTTAGTCTTGGTTTAGTCCTGGTTTAGTCTTGATTTAGTCTTGGTTTAGTCTTGGTTTAGTCCTGGTTTAGTCTTGATTTAGTCTTGGTTTAGTCTTGGTTTAGTCCTGGTTTAGTCTTGATTTAGTCTTGGTTTAGTCTTGGTTTAGTCCTGGTTTAGTCTTGATTTAGTCTTGGTTTAGTCTTGGTTTAGTCCTGGTTTAGTCTTGATTTAGTCTTGGTTTAGTCTTGGTTTAGTCCTGGTTTAGTCTTGATTTAGTCTTGGTTTAGTCTTGGTTTAGTCCTGGTTTAGTCTTGATTTAGTCTTGGTTTAGTCTTGGTTTAGTCCTGGTTTAGTCTTGATTTAGTCTTGGTTTAGTCTTGGTTTAGTCCTGGTTTAGTCTTGATTTAGTCTTGGTTTAGTCTTGGTTTAGTCCTGGTTTAGTCTTGATTTAGTCTTGGTTTAGTCTTGGTTTAGTCCTGGTTTAGTCTTGATTTAGTCTTGGTTTAGTCTTGGTTTAGTCCTGGTTTAGTCTTGATTTAGTCTTGGTTTAGTCTTGGTTCTGTCATGGTCTAGTCTTGGTTTAATCCTGTCACAGTTCACTGTCCCTGTTGGAACATTTGTCCTGTGGATTTGACCCACTCTGTATCACTTCCTTGTTGTTGAATTCTACATATTACTTACTTGTGTCAATTTAAATGATTCGTTTCATGTCTCTTTATTGTATTGGTTGGTTGAACCGAGCAGAAAACATTCCCAGTTCCCTTCTCCTGTCTATTTCTACGTGTGCTCTGAATGTTACCCCGGTGGATTTGAAGACATGATTGTGAGGTTGAAGCTATAAGATCAAACTTGTTGAAGAGGGAAAAAATAACACGTTTGGCCCGGTTCAGCGGCGGGCGTTGATGGATGGGCCCCGAGAGCGGCTCTGGAGATGGACTAGCGGAGTTCACAGAGGCGTTCACCCCACACGCGCACACACACACACCCACACACACACACACGAGGCTGGAGATGGAGCAGAGGAGGAGATAAAACATACCAAAGCATCAGCAGAAAGCTTCTCGCAAGATCCACGCTTTCAGTCGCTGTGGCAAAACGACCCGAGGCGAGAGCGCGGGGAAACATATGGAGCAGCGGGCCTGATGGGGAGATTCAGCTAGAGTGCATTTAAATGGCGTTCGGAGTTTGTTTTTTTTTTTATGAGAAGGGTTTTAGTTTAAATCAGTGATGGTTTCTGCTCTTAGACTGTGCGACGAAATGGAGCGAGGGAGCGTGACGTCACCCGTAGCGTTCGGCTCCGGTCAAATGAAGCTCATCGAGGCCAGAGTTCCGTATTTGGAATTACGACCACGAAAGAGCCGCCGTCAGTGGGAGCGACCTCGGGGAAAGAAGACGCCTGATTTGTCTGTTATTAATGCTCATATCTTGATTTACGGGCACAATAGCGAATTAAAAACACCAGGATCACGTAGAGCGGGTTAGTACGAACGTTTTAAGACCAAAACGACGAGTCTGACAGCAGCAGTTACAGAGCGAGGGGCGACAGTTTTTCAATAGAAAGTGAACTGGGGCCAGAGTTGATGTTGTCCAATGCTCACTTCCTGTTTGGAAAGTGGTGGCTAACAGTTAGCTATGTCCATTTATATATATACAGCGTATGTTTCTGCTATTATGAAGAGACAGACATATTTTATATAGAGCAGTGATAACAGGAACAGATGTTATGTTGTTCCATTTAGCAAAAAAAACATAACCTTAATCTTATTTTCAACTTTCTTCCATAAACTTTCTTCACTGATGTAAAACTATGACAAATATTTACCACTGCCCCAGTTCAGATATATTATGTAAGCAGCTCTTGAGGTCAGAATAAACCTGCTGCGAGTTGTCTGCATCTAATTTGGAAGTTTTATTGTCTGATAATCAGGAGGTGAGTGTTAGCATGCTAGCCATACCAGCTTGTCAAAACCCTAGACCTAGATCTTGGAAGCTAAGCAAGGTCGGGCCTGGTTAGTCCTCGGATTGGAGCCCGCTGTCGTTGTGTCCTTAGGCAAGACACTTTACCCGTGCTTTTTCTTTGACGTAGTGGAACATTTGCGGTTATTTTTTGGCTCTACGATGAGATTTAAGCCGTAGAAGGTTGAATTAATAACTTTTATGGCTCATTACAGATACAAACTAAGTACTAAAGTGTTTTATTCTCTTGTTTATTTAGTGCAGCTCATGATTTTCTAACAATATTGCAGATTTAGAATAGTTTATGTGGTTTAAATTGTGTTTGGGTTGCGTTTATTGTGTCAGTGGCATAAATTCATTTAAATATTATCATTTATTGTCTATATTTACTTCAGCGATATATCGAACGATTGGCGGCCTCACTTCTGTAAGTCTGCACCAAGGTACCACCACCAAGTACGTAGTGAATAATTAATGCACAAAATTGTAAAGTGAATTTGAGCATCTGGAAAAGTGCTTAATAAGAGTAATGTTTTTTTTGGTTTTTTTTATTATTATAATTAGACTTTTTGTACACAACTCACAAGTAGAAAGTCACTTTTACTTACGCAGTAGTCTTGTCCATTTGTTTAGTCTACACTTTTTCATGGTAAATAACAACTTAAAAGAGCCTTGTTTTTATTGCACATTCGGTCTGATAGCCAGGAAGTGTGTGTTAGCATGCTAGTTGTTGTTAGTTGTTAGTTTTGTTAACAACTAAAACTCTGCTCTGTGAAAAGCCCTCATAAACTCATTGCTGTGAATAATTATGATGCTCAAAATGTGCAAGGTTAGTCTGTCTGATAACCAGGAAGTGTGTGTTAGCATGCTAGTTATTGTTAGCTTTACCGTGCAACAAAACTCTGCTCTGTGAAAAGCCCTTATAAACTCCTCGCCGTGAATATTTAGGATGCTCCAAATGTGCAATGTTAGTCAGTCTAATAACCAGGTAGTGTGTGTTAGCATGCTAGTTATTGTTAGCTTTACCCTGCAACAAGTGCGACAAAACCCTGTTCTGTGAAAAGCCCTTATAAGCTCATCGCTGTGAATAGTTAGGATGCCCAAAACGTGTAAGATTAGTCGGTCTGATAACCAGGAAGTGCGTGTTAGCATGCTAGTTGTTGTTAGCTTTACTGTGCAACAAAACTCTGCTCTGTGAACAGCCCTTATAAACTCACCACTGTGAATAATTTGGATGTTCGGAATGCGTAAAGTTGGTGAGGAATACCTTGGGACCACTGCAAACCGTTTAAAGTGAACTAGTTCTGTTTTTCACGTTTTTAAGACTGTAAAAATCAGGTGGAGCGTCTTTAAACCCAGACAAATCGTTTTTCTTCATCTTTTAAGCCTGATTTTTGTCCTATCAGAGACACACACACATAAAAACCTGCTGCTGGTTAATCCTCTTTGGCAGATCTCAGCGTGCTATGTCCACTTGACAGCTCCGGTGCCAGGTCCTGCTTCTACATTGGACCGTGGCAGGACACTTGCCCCTCGCCGGGTCCTCATCGCCATGGTAACTGCCAAATGACCCGCCCATCTCTGTCCTGTGCCCCCTGCTCCCCCTGCTCCCCCAGCCCTGCCCCCCCTGCCCCCCCGGCCCCCCCCCGCCTCCGCCCGCTCGTCCCCCCCCCAGCTCCGAGCGGCAGGGAAAAGGGCAGGTATCATGTGTTAGCCCGTCTGTAACATTTAGAGCGACACAATGGGGACTGGGACTGGCTGGGATGAATCCAAAAGTGGAAATTTGACAGCTGAAGTCCAGGAGGTAATTGACTATGTTTTATTATTTTTACTGTTTGTATTATTATTCCAGGCTCAGAGGGTCTATTCAAATATTGTTTTAATTTTAAAAAGTACATTTCTTTCAGCAGTACCGTATTTTTCTGGATTATAAGTCGCACTTTTTTTCATAGTTTGACGGCGGGTGCGACTTATACTCCGGAAAATACGGTACATAAATATAAGTTATTGGGGATTAATGGGAGCAGAGGAACAAAGAAAGTATAAAAAAAACAGGGACGACAGTAGCTCAGTTGGTAGAGCGTTTGTCCACTGATCCCACAGATGAATTCTGTTGTTGTGTCCTTGGGCAAGACACTTAACCCGCCTCACCAGTGTCTGTGTGAATGGATGAGTGGTTCACGCATTACAAAGTTATTTTAAAGCAGCACTGCGTAACATTTTCTGTCTAAGGGCTCGCCACCTGCTACACTTAACCCGCCTCACCAGTGTCTGTGTACGCTGGTGTGTGAATGGATGAGTGGTTCACACATTTCAAAGTTATTTTAAAGCAGCACTGCGTAACATTTTCTGTCTAAGGGCTCGCCACCTGCTTCTGTCTATGGAAATGTTATAGCTGCTTTACCTGGAATGTTCCACAGTTTGGCATTAAACTTGGTTATATCATTAGAGACAAGTACCTACAACTTAGGCTCTTTTTTAAGACGATAAGAAAACGAAAAAAAGATTTGAAGTTGTATTTATTGTATTGTATTTACAGACAAAATTAACATTTTAGAGAAGTTAGAGAGTTACGGGTCAAATCAGTGCGAATTTTTCAAGCAATAAAACGCCTTGTAATCAAACAAATATAGACATTTTAATGCCATATTGAGGAACATTCCAGGCAAAGCTATAACATCTCTATGGAAACGGGCAGGTGGCAGACGTCCCACCTGAAAATTCAATTCAATTTTATTTAAAAGCACATTTAAAACAAGTTAAGCTGACCAAAGTGCTTCACGTAAAAGTCAACATCAAAACAAATATACAACATAGTGAAAAGTTACGTAATTTCGGTAATTTTTAAGTCAAAATTACCAGTGTTTCTTTAAAAACTGCAGTACAAAAAATGCCCCTCTTATAGGTCCATATTACACGCACACATTACGTCGTGCCAACACATCTTCTTTATTACGTTGTTCTTCAAATACACTTATCTGAGCGGAGCTGGGGCCCGCTCCATAATCAGCCTCTATTGTTCACGCAGTATAATGTTGTCCGTGTGGAAATTACTTTTGTTGACAATAACTAATCCGAGCCCACACGTTTGGCCAATCACTGTAATAAGGAGCCCTGCAAAGTCTTACTTTACCAATAAGCACGAGGCCGCCCCCACACACACACACACTCGCGCACACACACACACACACACACACACATTCACACACGCTCATGCACACACACACACACACACACACACACCACACACAAA
>JACM01036087.1:0-24283 GCA_000787095.1 Periophthalmodon schlosseri | reverse complement strand
GAGGCTGCAAGAATTCCAAATAAGTGCAAATAAGAAGCTCAGACTGTCCTCGGTGAACACCGGAGGTGCCAGCAGAGGTGCCACGGCGCTCCATATTCTGTTTGGCCAAACAACCAGCCCTTTACGGGACTTTTTAGAACATGTGGTCTTGCATGTGCAGGTTTCAAAAGAACTACCCAGAACCATAGCCTAGTGGACATAGCTAACCTGCTAGCCGCCGTGTTCCAAATAGGAAGTGATCATGGGTGCACTTCCAGCTTCACTGACTCTGGTTCCAATTCACTTTACATTAGAAAACTGTAGCCCCTCTCTCTGTAACCGCTGCAGTGAGCCTTGTCATATTGGTCCACACCCGCGTGGGGGGGGGGGGGGGCACTGTGGTCTTGCATGTGCAGGTTTCAAAAGAACTACCCAGAACCATAGCCTAGTGGACATAGCTAACCTGCTAGCCGCCGTGTTCCAAATAGGAAGTGATCATGGGTGCACTTCCAGCTTCACTGACTCTGGTTCCAATTCACTTTACATTAGAAAACTGTAGCCCCTCTCTCTGTAACCGCTGCAGTGAGCCTTGTCATATTGGTCTTAAAATGTCTGTATTAACCCACTCTACATGATCCTGGTATTTTTATTTCGCTATTGTGTCCATAACTTAAAAATTAATTAACAACAGACAAATCAGGTGCCTTCTTTCCCCGAGGCCGCTCCCACTAGCATTAGCAACAGGTTTGACTGACAGCGTTGCTAAACCAGTGGTGCGGGCCGGAAGGGGCATTACCTTCAACAGCCTCGCTCCGGATTGGCTCCTTGGTTGCTATGATACTGGTTGGAATTCATAATATGCAACTCGGCTCCAAATTGGCCTCTATAACTGCTTTAGCCTCGATGAGCTTCATTTGACTGGAGCCGAACGCTGCGGGGGACGTCACACTCACTTAGGCCACTTCTTTACACAGTCTATGCCCAGAACACAGACAGAACCCTGGAATTCTAAGCGGCCCCAGTCCCTCCAACCCAGCCCCACACCACTGAGGCCTTACCGTCGTTGTTGAGAGTTACATTCATAAGTCTTTTTTTGTTCTTGACTTGAAGTGTGTGTTTATCAGCTTGGTAATGGAGTGCGCCTGTCTTGTCTGTACCTGCGGCGCTGTGTCGTCTAATAGGTGTTTTGTTGTGCGTTTATTGTGTTAGCGTGTTTGTTGTGTTAGTGCATTCGTTGTATTAGCTTGCGGGTTGGAGGTCCTGGAGGAGGAGGGGACTGCTCTGACCTGATAAGCTCATTAGAAGAGCACATTAATTACCGACACACACCCACTCTGCCTGTCTACAGAGGAGAACAGGTGTTAACATCAGCAGTACGGAGAGGAGGAGAGGAGATGGGGGAAAGGTGAGGGGCATGGAGGAGAGGTGGAGAAGTGGACATAGAGGAGTAGTAGAGGGGGACGAGAAAGGATGAGTGGATGAGAGAGAGTTAGTGCAGTGCTGTGCGGTGCGCGTTCTGCAGCTTGACGAGTGAATTCTGGTGGTTCTGAGCTTTCGCATGAGGCATTTAAAGAGACATATTGTACTTGCGTCTTCTATACAGTTATAATTTATGACGCCCGTAGATCATTACGTTATAATTTGCACATTTGAAAACGTCATCGCAACAAAGCCGTGCAGCTGTCGACACCTCAGATGGATAGCTACAAATCATGCTATCGCAGATTAAGAAAAAAAAACAATGTTAGCTTTAAAGATTGCTCAAACATGCACAAATCACTCCAAATACAACTGCGGGTGGTTAAATGGTGAGCGGAAACACTATAACATGGTTAAAAGCTCTGAAAAGTGGATTTTGTAGAATGGGTCTGCTTTAAAGCAACACAGTGTAACTTTGTAGAGATGATATGTTCATGGGCCAGTATATTTCAGGAGGACATTGTTCTATACTCACTACATTTACATCCACGCCAGGAAAACTGGAAAACTGGTCTTGTCCGATTTAAACTGATTTATCAAAATGCATGTAAACCCGGGAACTGCGATTAAGGAGTCGTGAATAGAACCTCAAATATCCCAATAACACAACTGGAGAAAGTGATACATACCTGCTGCATGTAACAGCGCTGTCCTTTTTACATTAGGCACAGACTAGGAGAGCCATTCAACTGCACGAGGTAAGAAACAGCGGGGACAGTGTGCTGGATTTGTACTCACTCATTTTAGATCAGCAGCGATGTCAAGCCACAACCTCCCCATGAGCACCCACTAAGTAGGCCTGTCTCGATAACAAATTTAAAGCTATATGTTTCCTTGTAAACCATTTTTAAATAGACAGTATCATTATGTGGCATGAGATGCAACAAGTAAATAGCAAAATGAAGAAATAATTAGTCACAGAAGTTAACTTTTTCAGTGAGTCGATGGAGCCGGAAGCGCGGCCATGATCACTTCCCATGTGGAACACGGCGGCTAGCAGGTTAGCTTAGCATTTGTATATACAGTTTGTGCTTACAACGGGCAGAGACTGTTATCAGTGTAAATACTGGAAGATCAAAATAACTTGAAAACTAATTAATATTTAGTACAGCACTTTCAGGGGTCAGAAAATTTCTTACAGTGATGTGACATTCGTGAACGAGCCGGCTCTTTTGAACGGTTCCTTAACATGAACCAAATCTTTTTCTTTTTAATTTGTGAACATGTTTATACTGATTAACTCTGAACCAACACAAGAATCAACACAGAAGCAGAGCAGGCGACACAAGTGAATTTGGAATCATAACAAGTTAGTTTTTAATTATTATTATTGTAGTGCAACGTTTTATTTATATTATGCATAATTTGAGAAGGTAAACACACTCCCACTGTCAGTTTGAACCATTTTAAACACATCTGAGCTTTGACCATTTCCGTCTGTGATTAGTTTGTAGTTACATGAGTTACATGATGTTGGCTTCTGTCTTATAAATAAATATAGAAAGAGCCAGTCTTTTGTACGGATCCAAAAGATTCGAATCCCATAAAAGAGCCAAAAGTCCCATCTCTAATTTCTTAGAATCCATTATATTTGACCTGTATGCTAATCACAAATGCTAATCATTCATTAGCATTTCGTGAATATCTCGCTGCACAGATGCTAAATTGTTGTTTTAAAATGCAGCTGTACTTTTGTATGATGTAATTTGTTGTTGTATAAATGTGAGACCACAGCTAGCATTAAAGATTAGAACTGCTCGGATATTTGAGCAGTTTATGCATATTTCTTTTGGAGTAAAGATTTGTTTACATTAGGAGTAGAACCAATATGGCCGCCGGTAGCGTGTAATAGGTCAGGTGACTGGCATAAACCGATTTCTGCCAAAAGATTGATTGTGATTTTATGTGGTTTTATTAGCAATTATAGCTGCAAAGTTGTATTGCTAATGCTAAATAACCTACTGCACTCTGGGAAAAGAGCGGTCTGACCGGTTTTGGGGCAAAGACGATTTGAATTTGGTTGTTTAGCACACTTGGATTTCCCTGTGCATGTAAACTTAGTGACTGATTTCAACTCAAAATGTGCATGTTGTGTATTATTCACTGAGAATAATTGGACGCCATGTACAAAACTAACTCAGCTACTGTTTTGACCCATGATTATTGCAAAACCACAGTTCTTGTTTGTGTGCTAATTTGCTAACAGGGTCATGCATTTCCTATTCACTTCATTTTCACCACTCTGCCCAAACTCAATCAATTAAATGTACCACTTGCATTTAAATAGTGTGTTTTGACTATGGGCAGAAGCTGCAGATATAATTTGGAGCTGTGTCCAGGGCTAGATAGGAACCTTAATTAAATCCAACACATTTTCTGGGAGAGCTTTTATGAAGGAAACATGTCATGAGTTATTCATGAGAAAGTGCACTTAATCTGGCACCTCCTCACACTGGGCACGGGAGCTACATGCTAATGCTACGGAGCACTCCAAACCATATGTCCACCAACCAACCAATAAACCAAGAATTGAGCCCATAAGTTATGTGCCTACAACATAAGAGGTTGGATGGATTTGTTTGGGCTTTAAATGGTCACTACCTCCCGTGGGCACTCCAAACGCGAGGGTAGCTCAGTTGGTAGAGTGTTTGTCCACTGGTCTGAAGGTTTGCGGTTCCAATCCTGCTCTCAACATAAACTTCATTGGTAGAGTGGTCAGATCCACTGACTGGTCTTGTTGTGTGACACTTAACCCACCTTGCCCTCAGTGTCTGCGTACTCTGGTGAGTGGTTCCTTGATGTAAAGTGCTTTGTGTGCTTTAAAGGTGTAAAAGTGACCATTTACATCAACCTCTTACACCAGTGTACACAGACCCGTGGGGCGAGGCAGGTTAAGTTGCCCAAGGACACAACAACAACAGACCAGCGGACGCACTGCCAACTGAGCCATTGCTGGGGGTAATGGTAATGTCAGGCCTGAAAAAGACTGCACCCTTTTACTATTATCAAACAGAGATATGTAATCTGTGGATTTTTAAAGTTTGCACATGGGGCAGAACTGATTGATTGACGGCTCAGACTGGACTGTGCGTCTGTGCGGGGGGTGAGTGGGCAGCAACGTGCATTTTGGACACCCAAAGCACTTTTCACTCTGCACACAGTGGTGGTAAGTTACTATTGTTACCACAGCCGCCCTGGGGCATACGGGCAGAAGTGAGGCTGCCAATCTGCGCCATCAGCTCCTCCATACGCCACCAACACTCACACACACACACCACATCCATATTCATACATTCATCTGTTAAAACCAGACTAGAGAAGTAACATGGTTGCATAGTCATCAGTCATGTGAGGACAGACTATACCGCCACCAACACCACACTGATAAGAGGCAATGTGGGTGAAGTGTCTTGCCTTTGGACACAATGGCAGTTTCTACTAGAGCCGGCGCTGCTCCTCTGTGTGTTCGCAATCATCTCCCTTCCAAGTACTAACCTAGCCTAACTCCGCTCTGCTTCTGAGATCGATCTTTGACAAGCATGACAAAACACGACAGTTTTTGAGAAAAAAAAGAAGAAAAAACACGGCGGCTTTGGATTGGTTTTGTTCTAAATGATAGAGGACCAATGAGCATCTCTGTTTCCCATGTGTCACTGAAATAATCAGTGACACATGACACGGCTCTGTCTGAGTTTGTCCTCAGAAACAGAGGAGTAGGTGATCAGACTGAGAACTTCTGCAGAGAATACACAGATAACCAGTCTGTCTGCCAGGCTAATGGTGGAGTGGGTCAAGCATGCGCCCTCCAACCATGTTCTCTCTAGCTCATACAGCTCATTTCTATACTGTTAAGTAGACGGTTGGATAGTTGTGAAAGGATGGGTATCTGGCTTGAACTGTGCTCTTGGTGAGACAGCCGTGACTGAACGCTGGGGTCCACAAACGCATGTTTTGGCCTTAGGGTTAGTGTTGGAGCTGTGGATTCTCGTATTGATTTGTGTTAGATGTTGGATGTCCTTGTAGTGCTCATGACTAACAGATGTTACACTGCATTATACAGGCTACGTCACTTTTACATCAATATTACATGAAATATAATAATATGTATCATTAACAAGTCAAAGTGCACTTTTATGTATACAACATAACATGATTCTTTTATTAAGTCGTTTTAGATGAATATTGAGATTTAAAATGTGCAAATTATGACAGAATGATCCACAGGTGTTATAGATTATAGCTGTATAGCAGACACAAGCACAAATGTCTTTTTTAAATAGCCTGCCCCTGATTTTACTTTATAAATGCTCTTTATAATATGCAGTGTATTTTAAATGTAGATAACTGAGAGACAAATTAGACCGAATTAGAGCTACGAGGTTAATCACAATCAAATCGAAATCACTATTTGAATGGACACAATTGGCTAAACGCAAAGGCTGCAGTTTCTGAAGTACCATCATTTCCTCCACAAACAAACACAATATTCTGTCTTATTCTGCACAAAAACTGCTCACCCTTGTAGTTTGTGAAATGTGATTTTTGGATTAGTTTGTCAGTTCATATTTCAGTCTTTTTGTCAATTCTTCTGGAGGTGTTTAAAATGTGAAATTTGAACAGAATCTAAACTAAAACTAAAGCATAATTGCAAATGTAATTGTAATCGTGGTCAGAAAATTATTATTTCGATGTTTGTTAGATTGAATTACATAACTGATGCATTTTTATTTTTATATAATATTATTATTTTTTATTTATTTATATTACAGGGTCCCTCAATCAGGAAAAATGTTTACAAAGGAATCATGTGACTCAACTGCCTGACACTTGATTCTTTGTCATGGTGCATTTTCAAGAATGAGAATATAACATTAAGAGGGTAGAGATGGATGGGAATCGTATGAACACACGACACGATCCTAGACAGTTGTTTCTGTGTCGCGGTGCAATATCACAGCGTCCGAAAGGACTATGTGGGCGGGGCTACAGTTCACACTCAAACATGTCCCTCACTCATTGTTCAAAATCCGGTCCCTTTAACTGTATTTTTTCGTTGTTGTAAAAGTGAGTCAAGAGTCAAGCCAACAAACAAGATGGTGTCTAGTTTAAAGGGCTTATATTGCGTACATTTTAGATCTATGTTACAATGTTACAGTGTTGTTTCCTCATCAAAAACATACCTAGAGTTGTGTTTTATTTCATTCACACATGTTTGAGGAATCCTTTATTGTTAGTCTGTCTACATTTCCAAAGCTCAAAATACTCTGTTCCACCTTATATCATGAAGAGATAGTTTTCAAGTTAACAGCTCCTTTAATCAGCAATTCCTGGGATGAAATTATACAAATGATTCTAGCGAGTGTATGGGTTTTAAAATGCAGTGGAACACTTCCTGTATTACCACATGACATCACAAGGTGGAACAGAGTGTTGTCAGTTTGAGAGAAGCACTAAATATGCATGGTTTGTGTGTTAAATATGTGAATGACACAAAATACAACTCTAAGCATGTTTTTGATGAGGAACCAACATTATAACGTAGACTTTAAACATCTGAGGCTGGAAATCAGGGCAGAGCTGTGCACATGATAACGCTGTATGAAGTTTTATAAATCTTCCGCTTTAGTTCTTAAAATGTTCTAAACGCAGTAACACTTGAAACAATGCATCTTGATTGACCAGTGTAATTCCAAAGTAATCTCTATGTTCATATTAAATACATACAATTTTAAAAAGTGCAGCTTGTACAGTTAAACGGACAGAGTTTCAAGGCTGTTTGATTGTTCGAAATTACTTGTTTGTTGTTCCTTTATCTGTGGAGACTGTGAAAGAAGCTAACGTGGAGCCACGTCTGGATCTCTGAGATGCTACAAACTTTTTACATCTCACGCGGCCTTGCGGGGGAAACACTTGATTGACCTGTCTCTGGAAGCTGCTGCGATGCTGCAGGAGACAGAGGGGGGACACTTTTGTCCTGAGGGCCGTTCCTCTCCTCAAGGTTCCCAGACACCCTGACCAGTCCACTTGTTGACTGCACTGACACTTTTGACTGAGAAACAAAGGCGACTAAGAAGCGATTTAACAAAAACAATTTCTCTATCAACAGTAAAACTTCTGGAAGGTTTAAGTGTCGACGGAAAATATTGAATAATGTACAGGTTGAAGGATCTTGCTGTGTGTTCAACTGATTTGATGCATTGATTAGAATAACAGCTTTTCATGCATTTCTGTGTGTGCTTTGCCTACGTCTTAAAGGCTCTATGCAAATCAGATTTATATATGTTAGATTGTTAATATATTTGATTGCTTATTAGTAACATACCAGGAGTTTGATAAATTCAGTATGAACACTTCTGAGTATCGTGCATGCCACTGCCTCGTTCTGTAGAACTCAAAACTATCTGTTCCAACTTGTGATGTCATCATGTGAGTGCGCCATAGGGCCCATATTACGCTATTTTCTGATTTATGTTATAATGTTGTTTCCTCATCACAAACAGACCTGGAGTTGTGTTTTGTTTCATTCACACATGTTTAACACACAAACTCTGCATATATAGTTGAGTTCTCTCAAACAGAAAACACTCCGTTCCACCTTGTGATGCCATGTGGTAATATAGGAAATGCCTCACTGTTTTTAAACTGCATACACTTTCACAAGAAACATTTTGGTAATTTCAGAATGACCTGGAGGTTACAACATTATAACATGGCTTAAAGCTAAACAATAATCAATTTTTGTGTAATACAGGACCCAATTTAAAGTGTCATTCAGATTTTTCCAGCACTTTAATTGCCGTCCCTGCTGCTAGATACACATTAGGATTCAGGCGGTGGGTGGTTGGAGATAGTGTCTGTGTTGGGGTGAGTCAGTGTGCTTGGCCCCTGGTTCTGCTGTGTGTCCTGGGACCACTCACCGCTGGCTCTGGGCCTCTCTGGCAGGGCCCCGGCTGCAGTCGTCCAAAGAGGGTCCCAGTGGGGCCAGTGTAGATAAAGCTGCAGACTCTATTTTAACAGAGTGTGATGTTAATGTGCCTATGGAAGGTTGGAAGGCTCATTTTACTAAAACACAGTTAAGATCATTATATTTAAGATTTTATTAAAAGCTAAAAAGTGCAGATTGTACATTTAAAAGGACAGAAGTTAAAGAGGTAAAGAGACTGTGCATGAAGCTAGTTCTGGGTCTCTGAGATACACACTTTCTACATGTAAAACATTTTTTCCCCAATTTGGCTATTTTTCTCCCTGGTTGGAAATCATGACATCATGCTAGGAAAATCCATTACTGTTACCTAGCAACCATGTTGTACACTGGCCAGAACTCCTCTAATATACACAGAAATTAATATTTGACAAATAAAAATGTAAGAAAACACCTTTATTTTGTTGAAACAATGTTTAAAATATTGAAGGAAAAGGTAGTAGTAGTAGAAAAAAGTAAATTGTGCCCAACTTTTGGATAGAATTCTCCCAGTTTGACATCATCAATATGGAACGTTACAAAAATACAATGTAATTTAAACATGTTTTTCATCTTTTCTTTGCTAATTGCATCCTGATCAGTGTAAAACTATAATTTATATTTACACCAAGTATTATCCCACCAAAAATTTGAGAATCTTCAGAACCGTCATATGCACTTTAATATGTTCTGTGTGCAAACAGAAGGGCAGGAGACAAGACGGGCTTTGGGTCAGTCTGCTGGGTATGGAAACATAGCTGAATACACACAATGCACACTTCCCTAATACATTATGAAGATGTCAGCCTGGTCACCGGTGAATCTCCCTGTTTTCAGATGGGCGTGATTGGCAGGTGGATTAGCCAATCAGGGACATGCATGGTTGATCTGTATCAAAACAAATGGAGCTGTGACCTCCCGCTCCAGTTTCAGAATTAAATTGTCCATTAATTTTCCCATAGACTTTTCGAAAAATTCAAATATTAAGAGTTCAAAGGCATCACAGAGGCTAACCAGCTACATGCTAACTAATATCCATAATGTAGTTATTTTAAATCCAAAAAGCACATTTAAAACGCAAGATTTGACTAAATGCTTTAATAATTTGGCAGTTTATAAAGTTTCAGAAACAGATTTTAAATAAATGTATAGGTCTTTTAGTTTAGTTCCCACGTAGCAAATTAATGAGAAATTTACTTTCGGGACCGGGGGGTGGGAGGTCACTGTTGAGCTCCATATGGCTGCTTACGAGGAAAAATAAAAAATGGAACAAGTATCCCTCGTTTTCAGGGGACTGAAAAACATCACAGATTTCTGCTGAATTAATGAGCGAAGTGCTAAACTCTGTTAATCTGAGGCGAGAGAAATGTAATTTTGTTCAAAGTGAAGGGCGACCAATGAGCTTCTTCGTTTCACATGCGTCACTGAAATAAGCCTTTTGGGGATATCTACATTAAATATTGTTTTTTTTTTTGTTTTGTTTTGTTTTTTTTCCAAATGTCCTTTTTAAACATGCCATGATTTCAATGGATGATTACAACATAATTAAAGCAATACAGTGCTATAATAAAAGAGGGTTATTCATCAGAGTTCCTAATATTCTCACCTTTAACAAGAACGTCCCGAGTTCCATTCCCAAACCGGATGGGTGGGCCCTTTCTGTGTGGAGTTTGCATGTTCCCCCTGTGTCTGGGTGGGTTTCTTGAGGACACTAAGGTTTCCCCATCAACCCAAAACATGCACAATAGGTCCTCCAGCTACGGTAGTCCTGACCAAGACTAGCTCAAGATCTGGAGATGGGTCCCACTGCTCCTGCCAGGTTGCCCCAGTGGCATTCAAGATTTGGTCAAGCATATAGGATACATTTTCCCAAAAGAAAATTAAAATTCAAGCTAGCTACCTTTCAGTTGGTGATGTATTGCTTAACCCTCTGCCAAACGGCACAATAACAGGCACAGGGTGAAGTAAGTGTCTTGCCAAAGTGTCATGACAACAGCATTCATCTGTGGGAGCTTGAGTCTTACCGGCGAGCTTTAGACTCTGCCAACTGAGCTATTGCCATCCCTTTAACACAGTCACGTTTATTCTGATACTATATAGGAAAATTCACACGGTACTTATATGACCATTTGTGCCTATGACACCTGCTATGGACTAAACGTACACAACATCCCATAATACCTCACAAATGATGAATGAACAGCTGTTGTCATGGTCACAGCCGTATATAATCTAGGTTTGTCTTGACATAAAGTTGCGCTACCAACCTCCAGCAGACCACGAGCACATGGCAGAGGTCAATGTTAAATGCCTGGTATCCGATTTTTTCCACATATTTGAGCAAACTTTTTCTTGCCCCAGTTCAGATTTATTGTATAGGCGGCTCTTGAAGTCAAAATTATAAAGCGTTTTATTGTCCGGTAATCAGGAAGTGTGTGTTGGCAGGCTAGTTGTTGTTAGCTTTACTGTCGCGGTCTCTGAAAGCTGTGAAACGTGCTTATAAACTCATCGTGGTGAATAATTAGGATGCTCAGAATGTATAAGGTAAGTGAGGAAAAACTTTGGACCACTGGAAACTGTTTAAAATGAACTAGTTCTGTTTTTCAAGTGAGTAAAAATCAGGTACATCGAATTTAATGTTATTAGGTAATTTCAATGTGATGAAAAAAAAAAAAGTGCGCAATCTTTTCTTACACAGTTGAGATTAAGAAGCCTCTAAATCACTATGAAAGCTGAGGTGCCCGGCTTCTTTGTAAATGAGTAAATTGTGTGTTTTTCCCCAAAGAGAACATTGTAAAAACAGCTCTTAAAAACAGAACGAGACAGCTGCGTGTTGTCTGCAGCTAATAATAAAGTATTTTTATTTCTTTCCAACCCAAGGTCACAAAAGCTGTGCTCCGACTGGCTGTGCTTGGGCGGTCCACCCCAGGAATATTTTTCTGTTGTCACGTTTACCTGTTGTTTAAATGCAATGCAAGGGAATTTCACAGATTTTGGTCATGAATAAGTTTGTGGATGTTTTCTGGTCATTTAGCTGGTTTTCAGGTTCTAGAAAGTGATGATGTCATACTCCCAGAGAGTTTTCCCTCTCTAGATTGCACTTTGCCATGTGGTAAATGCACAAATGTTCAACCTGATTATTTCTATAAGTGACTAGACTCTAGAATGCCCTATTTTACAATGCATTTTAACAATATTAATTTTAGCTGCCCTCCATCTGTATTAAATATTATTGGCCTATAGAATGTTATGATGTCATCTGCAACCCAGCAATTTAGGCAGCCTCCCGCCCTCTCTCTCCTGACTCCCCTTCCCCCTCTACCGTGTCCCCTCTGACCGCTGCTCCTGGACGTCCCTCTCCTTTAATGTGATTGTTGTGATAGAAATGACAGCTCCGAGCCTGGCCTCGCTTCCTGTTCCGGGGCTTATTGAATGCACCATGTCCCCCGTGTGACAGCGTGTCCTTGGGCTGTGGACACGCTGCAGCGTGGGGGACAAATGTCTTCTGTCTGGGACGTGTGCTCTATTCAGGCCAGATTCAGTGATAGCATTATTGTATATCCTTCAGCCGTCACTGTGAGTTAAAGGGCACATATTAAGATAAAATGATTTTCAGGTCAGATTGGAGTTGTGTTTGGTTTATGCACATGTTTCAGTGGCCACACCTTGTCAGTGTGCAATCTCGGCTGACCTCTGAAGCTAAGCAAGGCTGGGCCTGGTTTACTTGGATGGGAGACCACTGGGAATACTAGGTGCAACAGTGAGGCAGCAGCGACTCTAGTGCAGACTGCCATTGTGTTCTTAGGCAACACACTTGAATGTGTTGTGTGTGTTGGTGGTGGTCATAGACTGTATAAATAAGCGGACTAAGGGAGTGTGATGTCACCCATGGCATTCGGCTCCAGTCAAATGAAGCTCATCGAGGCTAGAGCAGTTATAGCGGCGAATTTGGAGCCGAGTTCCATATTTGAAATTCCAACCGCAAGTATCATAGCAACCAAAGAGCTAATCTGGAGCAAGGCTGTGGAAGGTAACGCCCTTTCCCGCTCACACCACCGGTTTGACAGGGAGCGGGCACTTAGCAACATTGTCAATCAAAGTGGTTGCTAACGTTAGCGTGAGTATCCTGGAGAAAGAGGGCGTCTAATGTTCATATCCTGATTTACAGACAAAATAGCAAAATAAAAACACCAGGATGATGTACAGCGGTTTAATACAATTTTAAGGTCAGAATGAGAAGCCTGACAGCAGCAGTTACAGAAGTGAATTGGAACCAATTAAGGTCAGAATGAGAAGCCTGACAGCAGTAGTTACAGAAGTGAATTGGAACCGATGGCGTCGATGGAGCTGGAAGCGCTCCCATGCTCACTTCCTATTTGGAACACAGCTGCTAGCATGTTAGCTATGTCCTTTTATATATACAGTCTATGATGGTGGCTGGTGGGGCAGATTGCCAGCTTTATGCATTGTGAAGCACCTTTGTGAAGCACCCATGGAGGAAACCTACACAGGCACAGGCAGAACAGAAAAGCAGAGGCGCTTGTATCAGACTATAGCTCAACCGCTCATTTCCATTAACATTTCATAGTTTACACGTTTAACATGTAATTTAGCTTGAACTTTTTATTGCAACATTGTAATATCTGTAGGCAACTCACAACTGCCCCTCTCTCTACAGCACGAGTGCCTCCTCCCTGCCTCTCGCTCTGCAGTCTCAGTGTTTAGCCTGCTCATGTGTGGGACAGGCTCTGCGGTCACACATATCCATAATGTATGAGACCCCCCACCACCACTCACACACACGCACACACACAGACACACACGGACACACACGCACACACACGCACGCACACACACAGACACACAGTACATTCGCACAGACACACACGCACACGCACACACACACAGGCACACACAGACACACAGTACATCGCAGAGGAGGGGGGACGCCATGTTTGTTTGGAGGTTGGAGACGAGCTGGAGATCGATCCACTGCTCACTGCACACACCGAGTTAACAGCTGGGGATGGACTAGGGCTATGCCAGGACTGGCCCAGGACTATTCCAGGACTATTCTAGGACTATACCATGTCTATACCAGGATTGTCCCAGTGCTATTGCAGGACTATCCTAGGACTATCCCAGGGCTGTTCCAGGACTATCCCAGGACTGTCCCAGGACTATCACAGGATTATTCTAGGACTATTCCAGGACTACCCCGGGATTATTCCAGGACTGTCCCAGGTCTATCATAGGACTGTTCCTGGACTATCTCAGGACTGTCCCTGGACTATTCCAGGACTATCACAGGACTGTTCCAGGACTATCTCAGGACTGTCCCTGGACTATTCCAGGACTATCACAGGACTGTCCCAGGACTATTCCAGGACTATCACAGGACAGTCCTAGGACTGTTCCAAGACTATCTCAGGAGTATCTCAAGACTGTCCCAGGACTATCCCAGGACTGTCTCAGGACTATTTCAGGACTAACCCAGGACATTTCTACAACTATTCCAGGACAATCACAGGACTATCCCAGGACTGTTCCAGGACTATCTCAAGACTATTCTAGGACTATCCCAGGACTGTCCCAGAACTATCCCAGGAATATTACAGGACTATCCCAGGACTATCCTGGGAATATCACAGAACTATCCCAAGACTGTCCCAGGACTATTCCAGGACTATCACAGAACTATCTCAGGACTGTCTCAGGATTATTCCAGGACTGTACCAGGACTATTCCAGGACTATCCCAAGATTATTTCAGGACTATCCCAGGACTGTAAAAATGAACCGATATGTTTTGTGTGTTTTGACTCTAGTGAGAGGCAACAGATTACCACAATTTGTCTGATAAAATTCTATTTCACTTTAGCTATCCAAAATTTGGACTATCACAGAACTATCTCAGGACTGTCTCAGGATTATTCCAGGACTGTACCAGGACTATTCCAGGACTATCCCAAGATTATTTCAGGACTATCCCAGGACTGTAAAAATGAACCGATATGTTTTGTGTGTTGACTCTAGTGAGAGTCAACAGATTACCACAATTTGTCTGATAAAATTCTATTTCACTTTAGCTATCCAAAATTTAAAACATGAAAAATAACAAGTTTGATGGTAATTTAGACAAGATTGTCAGTATCAGGGCACCTCAAATAAACAAATAAACAACTCAATTACACATTTTCAAAGTGAAATCAATTATTTGAAAAAGTAATTTTAAAAAGTAATTTAGAATTTTCAGTTTTGCCTTTTTATTTTCAGATACTATTTCAGCATATTTCCAAATCATGTTGTAAATTGGGAACACATTTTAAACAATAATTTCCCAGGCAATATATGGATGTACATGATCATTCAAACCTTCTTATTGTCACCATAAAACCCATCAGACCCACTGTGCATTCCAATTAATTCAGAAAAAAAATATGTGGGGAATGAGCTTTTCTGAGCACTCGAGCCTCAGCTCCAGGACAATACAGGATTGTTCTAACATGCATGAAGCTAAATACAGCTCTGAGGAAGACAGTGATGAGGGTAAACAACTACGGTATGGCTAAAATCTACTAAAAGTTGTCTGTGTGCAACATTTTGACATTAAATTCCATAAACATGACCAATGTGTCCCCAGATATGAGGCAAACATGTCCATCAAGTATAGCTTTTTACTGATAACAATTGTAATACTGATTTATTCTTAACTACAAAAACATTGGACACAATGGCCAGGTTCTTTATATTTGGTGTTTTGGTTCTGAAGATGATTATCCAGTCAGAAAGCAGAACAGGCCTCACATGAGTCTCTCATTTGGGTTGCTCGTTCCAATGCTGAAATCCAGTTGGTTTAAACCTAAAAGGTTGATCCCTGATCTGAATGGTCACTACCTAAACCCCAGCGCTTGCAGCCAATCATGAATCAGTGCTAGTGCAGCCTCTGCAGCTCAGTGAGGGAATTCTGGAGGTTCTGAGCTTTCACATGAGGCATGGCCTGTCCACTGAGAATAAGAAAAACTTGCAGGCACTGGCAACCCAGGTTCAGCTGTGGTTATAGACTGTATAAAGAAGTGGACTAAGTGAGTTTGACATCACCCATAGCATTCGGCTCAAGTCAAATGAAGCTCATTGAGGCTAACGGTTACAAGGGCGTATTTCCATATTTGGAATTTCGACCACCAGTAACCAAAGGCCCAGGTTCATGTCTTGATTTACGGACACAATTGAAAAATTTAAAAAAAAGCCGGAGCTGGAAGCGTACCCATGCTCGCTTCCTATTTGGAACGTGGCGGCTAGCAGGTTAGCTATGTACATTTATATATACAGTCTATGGTTGTGATTGTAGCATCTTTTTTTTTTGTAAACTGCAAGATACATACAGTTCCTTTAACTTACCTACACTGTACTACCTCTTAATTTCATCCTCCTGTTCTACGCAAATCTCCTCAGTAACTCTCCATCTCCACACAGTCCCATGAGGCCGTGCTCCTTCTGAACACGCGACTGCTTACATGAGGCTGGTGTGACAGACTAAACATTCTGCAGAGGAGATGTTTAACCCGGGCTCTCCGCTCTCAGACCTCATTGATGGCTCTGTCTCATCTGCTCAAGCCTCCTCAGATCTCACATGTTTCAGATGTTTCACACGCAAGTCCCTGTGAAGTGGAGATGACACACACCCTCCTCCGGGCCTCTTTAATAGTCCAAATGAGACTTCACTTTTAACAACAGTTTGGGTGGAATTACTGCTTTAAAATGGAAGTGTGAATGGAAGTGTTATGCAAAGCCAGGCTACGGGTCTGATCTGTGGAGAGTAGGGTTGTGAAAAGCATCCAAAATCTGATACTAACGCTAATATCAAAACTAGATACTCATTTGAGCAAGTGGACTAAGTGAGTGTGACGTCACCCATAGCGTTCGGCTCCATTAAAATGAAGCTCATCGAGGCTAGAGCAGTTATAGGGGCGAATTTGAAGCTGAGTTCCATATTTGGAATTCCGACCGAATTCCGTCACAGCAACCAAAGAGCCAATCTGGAGTGAGGCTGATGCCCTTCCCACCCACAACCGCTGGTTTAGCAGGGAGCAGGCGCTAACACTGTCAATCAAACCTGTTGCTAACGCTATGAGAACAACCTCGGGGAAAGAAGGCGCCTGATTTGTCTGTTGTTAATGTTCATATCTTGATTTATGGACGCAATAGCGAAATAAATATACCAAGATCATGTACAGCTGGTTAATATGAACATTTTAAAACCAAAATTACGAGCCTGAAGGCAGCAGTTACGGAGAGAGGAGCAACAGTTTTTCATTAGAAAGTGAATTGGAGCCAGATTCAATGGTGCTGAATCGCACCCATGCTCACTTCATATTTGGAACGCAGCTGCTAGCAGGTTAGCTATGTTCATTTATATGCACACTTTATTGTATGGACTTGTCATATCTCTGCACTTTCTCAGGCAAGTTCCATCAAATTGAAAATGGCTTCTGGATGGGAGCCAAACCGTTGACTTTAAAAGCAGCGTCCATCACTACCTCTGAGACCCGTTCTTTTCTATAATAATCACGTCTACTAATTTTCTTTGACCTCTTAAATTTTAATTCAAGATGAAATCCATGTTTATGCTTTGCCTGCAACGCTTGGACCCCTGCACAGTCAGAAGGTTTGTCGGGCTAATCCTTTTGTGAGAGAAATCATTGTACCTCTGCATCATTAGCATATTAATTGCTAATGTGATCTCACTGACCATAGAGCTAAGTCTTGCTAATTAAGCATGAAGCTATCAAAGCGTCTGGTCTTTTTCCTTACAGTCTATCAATAATTACATCTGTGTAGGAATACTTTCAACAATCTAATAATCAAACCTGCATCTTATCAGCGGTACACAGCCAGGACAAGAACTAACCATCAAATGAACTTAAAGTGCATATGACGGGTTTTCATGTTTTTCTAATTCTGACTTGGTTTGGGAAAGTACCTGTGGTCAATATTTATTATAGTTTTACATCAGTTAAGTGGCTGTTTGTGGGAAAAAAGTTGAGAAGAAAAGTAGTTCTAAAACAGAATCCGTCTACCTATGTCATAATTTTTCTGATAGTTTAAACCTTATTTTACAAAATGGAAGGTTTAAACTAAATTTCGGTGTTATTTTTTATTAGTCTAATCATAACTATTGTGCAGTGCAACTTTTGGCCCTTGTTAAAGAAGACCTACTGTGCTTGTGTCTGCCATTATGTTGTAAGTTGCCCATTTTAAATTGCAATATTCATCTAAAACGACTTAATAAAAGAAACAAGTCCGCTGACTTCCGCATTACAAAACTGTGGTGCCCAGTGGGAGCTGACGTCGCCGTAAATGTCATCACGACAAAGAATCGGCACTTCCAATAGACAGCTGCAGATCACTCTAGCGAGCAGAGGATTTTTTCATTTGTACCAAAATGACTACGCAACGCTGCCAAATCCTACGTGTATCACTGATTAAGAAAATAAAATTGGACAATGAAATAATTTGAAAATTGGGATTGTTCGGCAATATGGCGTCTTGAAAATAAACAATTAAAGTTTGCTCAAACATGCACAAATCACTCCAAACACAACTTCGGGTGAGTAAATGCTGAGGGAAACAACTATAACATGATTAAACGCTCTGAAAAGTTGATTTTGCTAAATCAGTCTGCTTTAACATTATGGTTGCTAGGTATGCCACCATCTGGTGCCCAGGACCAACCAGGAAGTAAAATTATAAACCAAAATAAAGGTACAGTATGCAACTTTCTGGAAGTTTTATGTCATCTGCCTGATTCCATACTAAAGAACATACTCAATACTTGATACCGATTTTGATACTCAAAGGATAATTTAAAAACTCTTTTTTAGACAATATTGTAATTTTCAACACAAAATAATAGTATTTGTTTGTTATACCATGGGCTCTTACATTAGTTTTGATAAAACTCAAAATGAAACAGCTCAGGAAAGGACAAATTTCATCCAGTTATTATTATTATTATTATTTTTTAATTATTTTTTTTTTTTGTATTGATACCTCCTCAAATGAATATCTAGTTTTAGTATTGATTAGTATCTGATTTTTGATACTTTTGACAACCCTAATGGAGATAGTTCACATTATGATGCTATACTGCGGAAGATTATAGCCAAATGGGAACAACAATTCCATGGACAAATAAGATTCAGGTTTGTGGAGAAGCAAGCCCACTCACAGCAAGGACAAGTTATTCAGTACAATAAACACAACCACAGTGTAACCATTTTTATTTTTGGCTAAAAACTAGACAGTGTTTTTGGTAACCTAACCTGTCAGATGCACCTTAAATGAGATATTTTTGTGAACCAAATCGACCCCTGAGGCCCACTTTGTCAAACTTATCTTCAAAATCGTCCCCAGCTCTCTCTTCTTCCTCTGCCATCTTTGAACTTCCAGATTCGATCTTTCTAAACGTGCCTGGGCGACCCACACACACACACACACACACACTCACACACTCCAATCAATCATGCGCCCGTGAGGATGGCAGCCTTTCACTTTTAAAAGACTCTTATGGAAAAGCCCATTACAGTGCACGAGGTTCCAACCCCAATTACACCTAGAATATATAGTAGTCCGACCGCTAATGAAAACGGAGGAGGCTGTCGACTCTGTGGACAGCTTTTTTGGGTGAGAGAAAGGGAGAGTAATCTATTCTCTTTACGAGGCCCGCGCTCCAACCGTGATTGCCGCTGAGTTAAATGAAGATCCCTGCCTTCGGGGGGCAGCGGCGGGGGAGGCTAAGTGTTGGTTAACATTGTAGATGTGCTTCGGAAATGGAGGAAAACAGGTCTTTAAATGTTGTGTCCGCTCCGATCGATGTAACCATCTATGGAACTTAAACAAAGAGAGAAGTCAGACAGCAGGAGCAGAAAAACAGTAGCCATGGGTTGTAGAGTGATACAAAGTTTGGGTCATAGTAACTAAAAGAGGGGGTATTATGTAAAATTGACTTTCTGGAGCTCTCTACCATGTTGTATTGTTGTTCCGTCATCAAAAACATTGCTGAAGAGGTTGTAGATGTCATGAACTTTGAATGAATGACCTGTGAATGAGCTACAAATGCTCTTGCGTCTTTGTGCATATTAATCAATTATGCTGATTAATATGATGTCTTCCTGCATTTACTGAATACAAAAGCGTGCAGGAGAAGTGCATCATCACATTATGATACTGAGAGAGAAAGAGAGAGGCTTCTAATAGTCCTATTTATGAGTAAAAGTATAAGTTTGGAGACCAAGAGCATGTTTAGGGGCCTAGTGTGGCACTAGACACATCAGGCATCAAACTATGAATGACATGTGGAATTTAGCAAACAAAAAATAAACTCGCAATAAATCAAAACTAAAAAAAAAACAAAAAAAAACAGCCAGCCTTTTCTTTGATCCCTGGTTTGCACTTTTGGCATTTCTTGACCCTGACCAGGCACAGCTGCGAAGTGAAAACCATTTCAGGAGACTATCATGGAGCTCACTGAGAGAAGGTCAAGGGTCAACAAAGCAAAGGGCTGTTTCACTCCTACAACTTTTTGTCCAGTTGACAGATTTAACTTTTAGCGTTTATTAAAGCAAAGGATGGATACTTTGAGGATTTGATTTTTTTTTTGCTCCATAATTCCATATACCTCTGCTTCATATATTTGACGTATTTTGTATGTATCTAAAATGTAAAAACATAGTAAACATGAAGAAGAAAAAAAACACTGAACGAGAGGATGTGACTAAACTTTTGACTGGTGGTGTATATCAAAAGAGAGTTTAATTCTGTCAACTGGACAAAAGTTTTAGAGTCAAGACGGAACTAGACTTTCTTTGGATATGGATCATACCTGGACAACTAAGGGATTACACAGACTACCACATAAGACTTTATAACGTTACAGAATCCATAAATGCAATCACAGTTTAGCCAACTGGAAAATATGAATGTACAAGAAAACAGCAAAATGTCTGTAATATTCAACATTTTGTGGTTGATAAACAGGGCTTGATTCCAGCCTGTGCGTTGTTCTATTATATATAGTTTATGTTTTTGTGTGGGTAACACAGATACATTAGCGCAGATGATGACAGCTGTGCATCATGTTGTGGAATGTGGACAATCACTTGAGCCTGAGTGGCACTGAAGTGGTGAGGGCCCCCAAACCAAATTTTGGGAGTGGGGCGCACAATGATGGGAGAGTTGCCAGCCGCTGCCCCGTGTGCCGTGCTCAATGACATATAATGCAGCTGATTGTACTTGATCATTAACAGTCTATAGTGCCAAAACAGACTCCGGAAACAGTCTGGAGTCCCAAATAGTGTTCTACATCCCACAAGCTTTTAGTCAGTGTTCATTTTTCACCAACCTGCCTCTTATTCACAGAGTTACGAGCACAAACAGCTGATGAATGAATACGTCCATACATTAAATAGCACAAATACCACATCCTCGACAAAGTGCGACACATTTCTCGCCACACTTCTGCTGAAGCCTTATAGAAGCAACAGAAAACGTGAGGCCAGGAGTCTGAGCAAAAGTTGTAGGGTTTGAACTGCATGGACTGGTGTCTGGAGCTCTGTCCAGAGTCCAGCGCGAACGTTGTCAATCAAACCTGTTACTAACGCTTGAGGGAGCGGCGATCTTGGGGAAAGAAGGCGCCTGATTTGTCTGTTATTAATGTTCATATCTTGAGTTACGGACACAATAGTGAAATAAAAACACCATTATCTTGTAGAGCGAGTTAATACAAACAGTTTAAAACCAAAATGACGAGTCTGACAGCAGCAATTACAGAGATAGGGGCAACAGTTTTCTAATGTAAAGTGAATTGGAGTCAGAGTCGATGGCTAACAGGTTAGCTATGTCCATTTATATATATAGTCTATGATTTGAACTCAAGTGAAAGGCAAATCATCAACCCAAACTGTGCCACTAGTGTTCTTATAATAACTAATACCCCCCTTTGAATCTTGGAGAGAAGCAGCCTATAATCATAATATAGAACTCAAAGACAGGGCACCCCAGATCCCCTGCTTTAAATTTACCTGCTACAAAAGCATTAAGAATTTTAGTCAGGCCCTCTAGTTAATGGACTAATGCCCACAAAGGTCTTAGCAAAAGTATCCAATTTTTGTACTATTTATTACTGCGAGTGGGGTCAGGGGGGCACCATCGGAAAAATTCTCAATCAATACATTATACAGTGTTTAATTGTATAAAGAACGTTTAGTCCCAAGATTACCATAGCAAATTGTGGATTCAATTCTTGGCAACATGGTATGGTCATTTAATAATAGTGAATCATCCATAGAGCCAATGTATGATTATAACAACAAATGCTTCACAGCTGTGTAGAGGAGAGTTCATGGGAGTTTGCCCAACCAGTCCACATGCTTTGTAGATCTGGCGAAGGCATTCGACCGTGTCTCTCGTGGTGCCCTTTGGGGGGTACTTCGGGAGTATGGGGTCCGGGGCACTTTATTAAGGGCTGCCCGGTCCCTGTATGACCGGAGCAGGAGTTCTGTTCACATTGCCGGCAGTAAGTCAGACATGTTCCCAGTGCATGTTGGACTTCGCCAGGGCTGCCCTTTGTCACCGGTTCTGTTCATTGTATTTATGGACAGAATTTCTAGGTGGACCCAGGGGCTGGAGGGGGTCCAGTTTGGGGACCACAGGATCTCATCTCTGCTGTTTGCAGATGATGTTGTCCTGTTGGCTTCATCGAGCCAGGACCTGCAGCAGGCGCTGGGGTGGTTTGCAGCCGAGTGTGAAGCGGTTGGGATGAGAATCAGCTCCTCCAAATCCGAGGCCATGGTTCTCAACCGGAAAAAGGTGGTTTGCCCTCTCTGGGTGGGTGGTGAGTCCTTACCTCAAGGTCTTGTTCACGAATGACGGAAGGATGGAGCGTAAGATTGACAGGTGGATCAATGCAGAGTCTGCAGTGATGCAGCTGCTGTACCAGACTGTTGTGGTAAAAGAGTTGAAAGGCAAAGCTCTCAATTTACCAGTTAATCTACGTTCCTACCCTCACCTACGGTCATGAGCTTTGGGTAATGACCGAAAGGACAAGATTGCGGATCCAAGCAGCTGAAATGGGTTTCCTCCGCAGGGTGGCTGGGTGCTCCCTTAGAGATAGGGTGAGGAGCTCAGTCGATGCTCTTCCACATCGAGAGAAGCCAGCTGAGATGGCTTGGGCATCTGTTCAGGATGCCTCCTGGATGCCTCAGGAGGTGTTCTGGGCATGTACCACCAGGAGGAGGCCACAGGGAAGACCCAGGACACGCTGGAGGGACTATGTTTCTCGGTTGACCTGGGAACGCCTTGGGGTCCTTCCGGAGGAGCTGGAGGATGTGTCTGGGGTGGGGGAAGTCTGGGAGTACCTGCTTAGACTGCTGCCCCCACGACCCAGCCCCGGATAAGCGGAAGAAAATGGATGGATGGATGAATTTATAAGCGTCTTTGACAACTCTCAGAGACCAGAGCAGTGTTTTGCAGTGATGAAAAAGCTAATGACAACCAGCACACTTCCTGATAACCACTATAAAATGCTTTATAATTAGATGCCGACAGTACACGGTGGAGTTATTTTGACCTCAAGAGCTGCGTATACAATATATCTATATTGGGGCAAGACACATTTTGCTCAAGTACATGGTAAAAAATCAGGTACAGGACCTTTAATTGAGATCAGTAAGGGAAACCTGAGGACACAGGGAGAGCATACAGACTCCACAGAGATGCTCTACCCAGCCCATGGATTGAACCACGGACCTTCTTACAATGAGGCAGGACTGCTAACCACTCAGCCCTGTTACAAATGTGTTCAGTTATTTTGTTTTGAATTTTTTTTCTATCAGCATTATTTGACTAGCAACACAAATGCAGAATGTGACTCTTGGGTTTAGTCACCAACGAGAAAATCTGTTCAAATGAGTGTTTTCACAGATTTGGAATTATTTTCAAATTCTCAAGAACTCACTTTCACATGGTATAAAGCACTAGCCAGTAGTCACTATGATTATGTTTGGCTTTGTACAAGCAATCCAAAAAATGCATGAAATATAAATGAAAACATCACTGAGTAGCTGTGGCACAGTGGTGACTGTACTACCCCACAGCTAGAAGGTCTCAGGTTTAATTCACAGACTGTAGAAACCCTTTACTCAGTCTTTCTTCACATGTATTTGAGCATTATTTTTTCATCTTTTTGATGAAGGCCTAGTGCCGAAACGTAGTTGATGTCCTAATAAAAGTCACAATTTCTTATTCTTGGGCTGCTCCTTCTCCTCCACGCGTTTTTAGGAAATTGATTTGCAAAGTTCTCATTCACATATATATGAACAAAAGTGGTCTTGCCCCAGTACAGATATGTTATATAAGCAGATTGTGAGGTCAGAATCAGTCTGCAGCGTGCTGTCTGCATCTAATTATAACGTGTTTTCTTGTCAGAGAATCAGGAAGTGCTTGGTTAGCATGCTAGTTGTTGTCAGGTTTACCATCAAGTCACAACTCTGCTCTGGTCAGAAAAGTTGTGAAAAGTGCTTATAAACTCATCATGGTGAATAATTAGAAGGCTCAGAATGTATAAGGTGAGGAATAACTTTGGACCACTGCAAAGCATTTAAAATACTAGCTCTGTTTTTCATGTTTTTAAGAAAGTAAAAATCAGGTACAGCACCTTTAAGTTTGGAGGTTCTGGGTTAGACGTGGAAAGTAGCCAAACATGTACTCAAGTAAAAAAAACAAAACAGTTACTTTAGAATAATCAAAGTACAAGTTGGGGTTCAAATATTACAGATGTACCTGTACATACAGTTGAAACCAGAAG
>JACM01015974.1:0-12101 GCA_000787095.1 Periophthalmodon schlosseri | reverse complement strand
CTAACTCCTAACCCCTAATCCCTAACTGCTAACTCCTAACTCCTAACCCCTAATCCCTAACTCCTAACTGCTAACCCCTAACCCCTAACTCCTAACCCCTAACTCCTAACTCCTAACTCCTAACTCCTAACTCCTAACTCCTAACTCCTAACTCCTAACTCCTAACTCCTAACTCCTAACTCCTAACTCCTAACTCCTAACTCCTAACTCCTAACCCCTAACTCTCTGCCCAGGCTGAGGTCTTGCCCTCTGGATGAGTCTGACGCTGCGCCCCCTGCTGGTGTGTGTTGGCACGAGGAGCAGAAGGAGGCACTGACCGAAACCCTGCAGACGCTACAGAGACAGCTGGCCAATGAGAGGAGCCGCAGGGAGAGGGCGGAGCGTGACGCCGAGATATTAGCCAATGAGAACGTGACGCTAGAACAGCAACTGGCGCCTACGGAGGGATGGAAGGTACAGAACACGTCCTAAACAGACGTGTGGAGAGGTTTTTGTCATGTTCTTGCATTGGTCAAGATTATATAAGATTCATTATAAAGATTTAAACTTTATAAATCAAACATTTTTGGAAAAATGAGACTCATGATTCACACGTTTAATCTGTCGTTATGTAAATACATAGTTACCCAGTACTTTTTTCTGCATAGATAGTAGTTTTAGCATTAGCTCCCCCTGCAGGTGAGTCCTGTGAGTGCAGTTTGGGTCAGATACAGAAGTGTTGTGTTGGATCAGCCTTTACCCAGAAGTCTTTGCACAGATAACAGTATCATGGACATAGTTTCACACGTAAATAAACCTAATAAACATGTCCCAGAAGTGACATTATATAACCTCATATCTCACACTTTATGACCTAATGTAAATACAGCAGGAACAAACGCAGGAACATGACTGACGCAGGAACATGACTGACGCAGGAACATGACCGACGCAGGAACAGACGCGGGAACAGACGCGGGAACAGACGCGGGAACAGACGCGGGAACAGACGCGGGAACAGACGCTCTCTCTCTTTAATATGTTTTAACACAATCTGACCTTAAAGTCTAACAAGCCTCAGACAGAGCAGTGCCTACAGTTAGCATCACACCCTCAGGGAATATTGATGACATCAGCTGTAATGTATAAATAAAGATGAAGAATTTGGGGAAAAAAATGTTGTATTAATGAAGAGAAATATAATAAAAAATGTAATAATAATGGGAGTTGTCTTAATCCAGCCCAGTGTTTATAATGGTTAAACGTTGGGTTCAAACGGCAGAAGGTGTTTTCAGGCCGGTTTTATTGGTCCGTTTGTCTGATGAGAAACACGCCCTGTAGTTACACCTCAGTCTGACCTGGAGCTGAACTGAAGAGGCTTCGTATTTAACCCCAAAGACCTGATGTTTCCTGTTAAAAGGACTTTGAGCCGTAGAACTGATGTGACACATTTGTGAATCGAATCATAAAAACTAAAAACTCTGAACTTATGTTCAACATGTGGAATTTTCGTTTATTTCGAAAACAATTCACAAATGTTGAACCTAATCATTTCTGTCAGAGACCAGAGCCAAGACCTCACTGCGTTACGACCACAGACTGTGTAAAGAAGTGACTGAGTGAGTGTGACGTCACGGACGGCTCCACATGAAGCTCATCGAGGCCGGAGCAGATATAAGGACGATCTGGAGCAGAGTTACATATTTGGAATTCTGACCACGAGTGTCATAGCAACCAAAGAGCCAACCGGACCGAGGGCTGTTGAAAGCAACGCCCCTTCCCGCCCGCTCCGCTGGTTTAACAGGGAGCGGGCGCTTAGCAACGCTGTCAATCAAACCTGTTGCTAACGTTAGCGGGAGCGACCTCAGGGAAAGAAAACAGCTGATTGGTCTGTTATTAATGTTCATATGTTGATTTACAGACACAATAGTGAAATAAAAACCCCAGGATCATGTAGAGGGTTAATACGAACATTTAAGACCAACATGAGTCTGACAGCAGCAGGTACAGAGAGAGGGGCGGAGTTTAACACAGGAAGTGAGTCGATGGAGCCTGAAGTGCCCGTGATCACTTCCTGTTTGTAACGCGGTGGCAGCAGGTTGGCTGTGTCCATTTATATAAACAGTCTACGATCTGATTCATGGAACCGATATCTAATCCAGCTGATTTTCCTGGACCTGTGCCGATATTCGATACCAGTATCGGTATCGGTGCATCCCTATAATTTTCCTTGTTTAAACTCGTTTCTGACGTTGTATTTCTTTGTATTATTTTCAGACCCGAATAATCGAACTGGAACAAGAAGCCGATGAACTCCGGCAGCTTTGGAAACTCCACTCCTCTTCTCGATCGACTGTTTTTGACGCCAACTGTCTGGATGAAGCCCACTCCGATTCTTCCCAAAACTCTCGTCTCCTGAAACGCAGCGGCAGCGAACGCGCCATCGCCAAATCCGCGCACTTCCTCGACTCTCCCGACGACCGCGCCTGCTCCTGTGTCCGACGGCACGACGCGTTCAAGTACCGCGGGATTTCTCTGCTCAACGAAGTAGACGCCCAGTACAGCGCTCTGCAAGTCAAGTACGAGGAACTTTTAAGTCGCTGTCAATCAAATACGCTCCAAGAAGAAATGATCCAAAGTGAAGCCGGAGCCGACTCCCGGGATTTAAACGTGGCCGATTTTGAACATTTGAAAGACGACATGCACCAGCCCGAGTACAAGGAGCTGTTCAGGGAGATTTTTCAACGTATTCAGAAAACCAAAGAGGACCTGATTGAGAACAGGGGGCGAGCGATGAACGGGGACGGACATTAGTGCCATAGCAACGGATAATCGAGGTCTAAGCCAGATGCCCTCCCTGCAGTACTTGAATTCAAAATGTTGAGTCTTTATCGAGTACTTTGGATTTGCCGGTACTTGATTAGTTTTGTTTGAGCAAGTAATTTATTATGTCAGATGCCCTTCCACTTGAAAACATAGGCCTACATCTGGTTTTATGTCAGATGCCCTTCCTCTTGAAGAGAGACCTACATCTGGTTTTATGTCAGATGCCCTTCCTCTTGGAGAGACCTCATTTCGCCAAAGGCTGAGTGGACATAATGTCGTCTTCCAGCCGTCGTCTCTCGTTCTGTTTGGGACGTGGTCTTTTATTTTAAACTGTATAAATGTGAATTCTTAGATGAAAAACACATTGATTTTGTCCAGATTAAGTTCAATGGTCCAGTTGAACTTGTTTAAATGTCGGTGACAATAATCTCTTTTATTCTGAAATGGAAATAAGGAGGAAAATAACTTTGTGGTCGTTTTGCAAAAAGAAAAAAAAAGTAAAGGATGATTGTGGAGCTTGACACAGGGCTCTGCTTTTGAGAAATGTGTTTGTTGAACTGTGAATATTTAAATTTACTAAAAGAGCATGAAATACGAAGTCTTTTCAAAATAAAAGTGCCAAAATGAAATGACACAGGGCGACATGAACATATTCAGAATGAGACGCTCATTTTGTTTTGAAATGTTCAAACAAATATGTGACTTCTTAGAGTGAATGAAAAAGTTTATTCAAATTGTGGAGAAATCTGTTCATTTTTTTTCAATTGAAACTTTGTTAAAGGTTCACTGTGGAACATTTCAGGCCGTCTGCTTTTCTCGTTATTGCTTTGACTGCATTTTTCCACAGTACGGCATTATCTCATGGTCTCATCTGATTGGATAAGTGCAAGATGGACACGTTTAATGCCATACTGTGGAACATAAAGGAAGCAGGTGGCGGACCCCACCCCCCACCAGAAAAGTTACAGAGTGTGCCTTTAAGAGACATCTAAAACTGCTTTTGAGGCGTATGAAGCACTTTTGTTAAATCCATGGTTTAAAAATCAGGAGAAATTTGAAATATTACCACAGCGATTAACAATTTAAAAGAAAATATATGTGTAGAAAGCTCAAAACGTTGTGATCTCTTTCTTACTTGAATCTGCCCTGAGCTGAGTCCAGTCTCGCTCCAGGGGTCAGCCTGATCCAGTCTGATGTAATAGTGTGTCCAGGGCCGGACGCCGTTTGTTTGACCTCATAATTCTCATGTTCATGATTGAGCCGTGTGTGCGTTTGGTTAGTAAAATGTTTTCAGCCGTGTTGGTGTTGTGTTCAAGGACCTGTCTGCTTTGCGTTTAGATTTCAATGTAAAACATGTGGCGTTCAAATGCACTTTAGACTCAGATAAAGACACTTTATAATAGTGTCGTATGAAGCCTGCTCTGTGTAACCGGTTTGAGACGAATATGGTGAATGTGTTGGACCATTAAAATATGAAACATGAAGTGTTCTTTTTATTTTCATGAAAACTATATTATGTCATAAAGTTGATGTGCTCAAGAACATTTGAGCATCTTTGGTCAGTTTCTATCAAAACTAGTTCAAGAAAACATTTATTCTTGTAGCGATTTCCAGACGCTCAAAGTTACTGTACAATTTCGTGCATTATTCTGCTTCTGTTCACTTGTTTTATCTAATGGGGTTTGTTTTATGTATTTTTTGTGGAGGCAACAAAAACGATCAACTACATCTAAAATGTGTAACTGTAAAATGACTATTTAAAGAAGTGACTGAGTGTGACGTCACCAGAGTTCGGCTCCAGATGAAGCTCGAGGCCAGAGCAGGTACAGGGGCCAATGTGGAGACGAGTTCCAACCGCGAGTATCATAGCAACCAAAGAGCCAATCCGGAGTGAGGCTGTTAAACCAGCGCAGACGGGGAGGGGCGTTACTTTTAACAGGAAGTGGGCCTAGGCAACGCTGTCAATCAAACCTGTTGCTAACGCTAACGGGAGCGACCTCGGGGAAAGAAGGCGCCTGATTTGTCTGTTATTAATGTTCATATGTTGATTTACAGACACAATAGTGAAATAAAAACCCCAGGATCATGTAGAGGGTTAATACGAACATTTAAGACCAACATGAGTCTGACAGCAGCAGGTACAGAGAGAGGGGCGGAGTTTAACACAGGAAGTGAACTGGAGCCGATGGAGCCGGAAGTGCCCATGATCACTTCCTGTTTGGAACGCGGCGGCTAACTGTTTATATAAATGTACATAGCTAACCTGACTGATTTCTACGTCCATTTATATAAACAGACTATGATTTTTGTTGTTAATTGAATAACCAACACAATAATGTGTCACTTGATTTATTTATATTTTACAGAAATGAAAAATTTGAATTCGTCACAGCTAAGTTTAGTCAGAATTTTACACCGTTTGAGGCAGAGGCACTTTTAAGAGACTCGAGTTAGCAGCAAAATACATCAGCATTTTAAATCACAGAAGCCTCCAGACGAGACTGGAACTTCAAATCCAATTTGAGTTTTTCACAATCTTTGAAATTCACTCAAAAGCAAAAATAAAGCAAAAATAACCCTACATCTAACGTTTCAAATTTTGTAACATCTTGGTATAATTCTTACAACTGAATAATTTATTTTAATTTTTTTTAACAAAATTGCAGCTTTAAGTTTGCCAAAAATAACAGGGCAGTTTGTTTTTTAAGCGCTTTATGCTTCGAATGCCACTCAAACATGATGGAATTTTGCGATATTTTAAATGAATTAAACCTAAACCTTTTTTCTCTAAATTGCAGATTAAATAATTTTTTTTTTTTAACAGGAAGACTTAAAAATAGATGAAAATTCACTTTAGTATCTTGGTGATTATTTGTGAGATTAAGTTACAGTCAGTGATGTTGTTGATCAACATTGTCTTAATGAAAAAACTGAATTTTGAAAGTTTAAATCCTGCAAAACCGTTTCTCTCCTGATTTCGTCTCCAGTTCTTGGTGAGGTTCACTTCTGTCGTCGCTGTACATTTAATTTCAAAATGCCTGAAAGCTGAAATGACAGGAACTCCACGTCCAAAGCAGCCATTTTGTGACCCGCAGCGGGACGAGCGTCGCGATTGGCTGTAGGGCCTCTGTGCCGCCCTCCTATTGGACAGTTTAAGGGTGCAGTTGATGAGGTGGATTTTGGGGGCGGGGTCTGGGGGGGCTCAGTGTCACGATGGACAGGTCCCTCTGAGATACCACTGTCCTGAAGCGCTGATGCAGCAGTCCTGAAACACAAAAACAACACGGAGTCAAGTTAAAACATCACAATGAACGAAACAAAAGGACCTCACAACAACATGAGGGACGTCCAGAGGTTTGACCCCTGCTCCAACACGGTGTACCGCTCTAGTGTCCTTGGGCAAGACACTTTACTCAGATTGATTATGTGTGAATCATAGCTTCCATAAAGAAGTGACTGAGTGAGTGACGTCACCACAGAGTTCGGCTCCAGATGAAGCTCGAGGCCAGAGCAGAAACAGGGACGATTTGGAGCAGAGTTCAGACCACGAGTCTTAGCAACCAAAGAGCCAATCAGGAGCGAGGCTGCTGAAGGTAACGCCTCTTCACACCCGCACCGCTGGTTTAGCAGGGAGCGGGCGCTTAGCAACGCTGTCAATCAAACCTGTTGCTAACGCTAGCGGGAGCGACCTCGGGGAAAGAAGGCGCCTGATTCGTCTGTTATTAATGTTCATATGTTGATTTACAGACACAATAGTGAAAGAAAAACCCCAGGATCATGTAGAGGGTTAATACGAACATTTAAGACCAACATGAGTCTGACAGCAGCAGGTACAGAGAGAGGGGCGGAGTTTAACACAGGAAGTGAACTGGAGCCAGAGTCGATGGAGCCGGAAGTGCCTCATGATCACTTCCTGTTTGGAACGCGGCGGCTAACGCGTTAGCTAAGTCCATTATATAAACAGTCTGACTGTGGTGGTAAGATACAGCTATGAAGTACATTCATACCAATCTATCAGGCCTCTCCAACTACCAGCAACTGATGAGACGAAATGAGGTTCAACTCTGAGCGTCTCAAGACCAGCTGCCTCAAAACCTGTAGAAACGTGCACTGTGTAACTTTTCTGGTAGAGGGTAAATGGTAAAATGGTAAACAGACACATTTTTATACAGAGCTTTTCCACCTTCAAGGCTCAAAGCTCTTTACATCAAGAACCACTCACACATTCACTCATTCACGCACACATTCACCAGTGCACACAGACACTGGGGGCGAGGGGGGTTAAGTGTCTTGCTCAAGGACACAACAGCAGCATTCAACTGTGGGAGCGGGATTCGAACCGCCAACCTTCAGATCGGCGGACATGACCTTACCGCGTTCTCTCCGGGTCTTTACCTTGAGCAGTCGATCTATGTCTGTTTTGGGCACGTCTCCGACCTCCTGAGCCAGTTTGGTTTGTAACGTGGTCCTTTTGATTCTGTAGTTTTTAGAGAAGAGTTCGAACATGACGCGCCGGAGCTGGGACACGACACACGGGTTATAAACCAGGGGACAGATTTAGGAAGAAATGAAATAATCAAAGTCTTACACACGTGTTTTACCTTGTCCGAGTCGTCTCCTGAATCCCACAAACAAAAGACCTTCTGCTCGTCGGCCGCGAGTGTCGTCTGAGCAGGAAACTGGAGAAGATACAGAGAAGAATAAGACTGAATATAGACAGCAGCGTTTTACATGTTTGGCCCAGACACAGTGAACTGAACCAGACGACCCACATGAACATCTGACCGCCCTGACGTTCTGACCAGACGACCCACATGAACATCTGACCGCCCTGACGTTCTGACCAGACGACCCACATGAACATCTGACCGCCCTGACGTTCTGACCAGACGACCCACATGAACATCTGACCGCCCTGACGTTCTGACCAGACGACCCACATGAACATCTGACCGCCCTGACGTTCTGACCAGACGACCCACATGAACATCTGACCGTCCTGACGACCCGCATGAACATCTGACCGTCCTGACGTTCTGACCAGACGACCCACATGAACATCTGACCGTCCTGACGTTCTGACCAGACGACCCACATGAACATCTGACCGTCCTGACCAGATTTCTGGGCCAATATATTGGGCGATTTTGATTTTTTCCCTCCAAATTATGGTATTTAAATTTACTAAAAACGGCCACAGCCTTTTTTATCCCAAACCTTTGCGAGCTGCGTCATGTCTGGACAGAACTGTCCTGATGCAAATATTTATATTTATTAAAGTGACATTTAAAACTGTTAAAACTAGAGCAAAACAAATGATAAGGACCAGTAAAGACTCTTCATCTGGACCTGGACAAAGAAACAGCGGCTCATCTGGACAAGAACCACTCACCCATTCACCCTCACACGTTCACACACACATTCATAACCGGTGCACACACACACTGGGGGCGAGGGGGGGTTAAGTGTCTTGCCCAAGGACACAACTACAGCATTCATCTGTGGGAGCTGGAATCGCACCATCAACCTGTGGGTCAGTGTATTTGACCAATCAACCAATGATGTTTTATTTTTTTTATCTCTAGTGCGGGATTCGAACCACCAACCTTCGCTGAGCTACTGTCGTGCTGTGAAAAAGTCCATATGTTCAAATTCTTACAAGTTACAATAAACAGTTGGTTTTACTTTATACAAACAGTAAAGATCGTCGTGTTTTTTTCACAAATCCATCTGAATCGCTCCCGTCACACGCAGCGTTTTTACGTGAACCCAGCTCCACGTTTCACTTTATTGTAACGACTCCAGTTGTTTCATAAATGTTGAGACTCATCTGACTTGAGCCCTGACTCCGTGAGCCACAGGCTGCAGCAGATTAAGCCTTTGCTAATGGCTAATGAGATTAGCTTTGAGGCTAATCAGGAGTTGTGTAACACAGATGGCGTCTGTCCAGCTCCTCCCTGTGGAGCTGAAATCCTCCAAAATCACAGGAGGAGGAGAGGTCCAAGTCTGAGACTAAACCAAAGATCTACGAGACTAAAGCAGGCTTGACCTTTGACCTTTCACCTGGTTCAGAAAATAAGATAATGGGCCGTTATTAGCGCAGCTTATGCTTCTGAAAACTGGAAAAGTGAAAGAGTGAAGCTTTTTTCTATTAGACTAGTCAAACTATTCCTATAGTGCATTGATTTTAGAATATTTTTACCCAGATAAAAAGGTCAAAATACGACTGAAGACTTGGAGATGGAGGATGCTAAAAAAGTGTTTTTTTTCTACATCTTGAGTTAATGCCGCCATCTTTGTCGTTTAGTCCAGATGATGTTCATGATGAATTAATAAAATGGTCAATGATTATTTTATCTGAGCAAATGTTTATAGCTGCGGCAGCCGGTCGAGGCCACGTGGCAACGCACTCGTTTTAGAAAACATCGCTGGGTGTAAAATTCTCCACTTTTTAGGGAGAATTTCAACTGACGAGTGGATGTAGTGTGTATGATGCTGGGAATGCACCGGTCAGTGAGGAATAACACGGACCAATGCAAACTGTTAGTATTTAGTAACTCTGTTTTTGTTTGTTGTTGTTTATGCGAAGCTTTGGGCAGCTTAAGCTGTATTTTAAATGTGCTACAGAAATAAAATTGAATTGAAGTTAGTCTAGAGGACGTTGTAATCCTGCACTCGTCCTCATCTCCATCTAAACACAGGCCTGGTCCAGTCTGTAAAGAGTAAACAGCCTTAAACAGTGAACAGAGTGACACTGATCCAGAGGGAACTGGAGGAGAGCAGCTCAACGCCTCAGGTCAAGAATCTACCGTTAAAACCGTTAAAAGGAAACTGATACGACAGAGTGACACAGAAACTCTCTGTTCAGAGGCAGAGGCAGAGTCCAGACCAGAGGCAGAGTCCAGACCAGAGGCAGAGTCCAGACCAGAGGGGTTCAAACTGTCAAAGTCTCATTCCAGCGTGTAACCACAGGAGTCACGTTTGTGTCTTTTTGGTTCTAGTTCACCACAGACTGTAAAGAAGTGACTAAGTGAGTGGGACGTCACCACAGCCACAGGCTCCAGTCAAATGAAGCTCATCGAGGCCGGAGCAGTTACAGCGGCTAATTTGGAGCAGAGTTCCATATTTGGAATTCTGACCACGAGCATCATAGCGACCAAAGAGCCAATCCGGAGCCAGGCTGTTGAAGGTAACGCCCCGCGCCACAGGTTTAGCAGGGAGCAGGCGCTTAGAAACGCTGTCAGTCAAACCTGTCGCTAACACTAGCAGGAGCGACCTCGGGGAAAGAAGGCGCCCGATTTGTCTGTTATTAATGTTCACATCTTGATTTATGGACAAATATGGAAAGCTAGTTTCACGTTGCTAGCTTCAAGTCATATTATCATCTGACCCCTCTGTCCTACACTCGGCGAAGAGCACGAAAAGCAGAACATCTGACTTAGCTTTAGCATCGTTGCCTCCCTTTTCTAATTTGATCCACTGAACTTGTTCCAGACTCCACATAAGTAAGTGATACTCACAGGCACGTGGATCTGTCTGCAGTTATTCTGGAGGATGGCGTTCTGCAGCATGTGATCCGACATAGACGGTACCACCACTTTACCCGCCGGGATCGACGCCACGTGCAGCCCCAGAAGTCTCTTAAACTCGCAAAGAGTCAATACAAAATGCTTCCTAAATATCTTCTTCACGAAGTCCGTCAGCTCGGGGGAGGAGGAGGGGTCCGTGGGGCCGGCTCCGTTAGCGTTGGCGTGGTCCAGGTCCCCGTTCATAGAGCCGTTCGACAGATGAGGGGTCGTGTCCATCGGTTCCTCTTTGCAAAAGGCTTTTTTAGCAGCTAGCTCCTTCTTTAGCGTCGCCTGTTGAGCTTGAGCTCGTTCCTGGGCCATTTTTAAACGCTGCTCGCCGGATATATGAACAGGTTCTGAAAAAAGTCCAGATTAAGGCTTTAATAACCACAAATGGACGGGATTATTATGAAATTGTGGACTGATTAAACGTGTTTGTTACCGGGTTGAGGGGAGCTCTTTGGCATGAAGTCGTCTTTTGAAAAATTAAATACTCTTTCCAACCTGAAAAGAAATATATTCATTAAGAATTAGCACTGAATCTGTAAGAAAGTAAAAAGTATGGTTACATAGAGCACGTTTAACATTTAGAACTTAAACGTATCCATGGAGACAAACAGGTGACATCATCAGGCAGTTACAGGTCAGGTCTGTGGAGAGGCGAGTCTGCCCACAGTGAGAAAACATCTTCTTAAAAGTACTTGAGAAATAAAAACTCCTTTAACTGAATAAATGCCATATTGATATGTCTAATGCCATACTGTGGAATATTCCAGGCAAAGCAATGACATCTCCATGGAGACAGGCAGAACCACTGCTAGAAAAGTTACATAGTGCATCTTTAAAGTTGCACTATGTAACTTTTGGGTGTAGGGTTCCCTAACTTGAAAAAGTGCGTTCATGTTGCTCGCCTCTTCGCAGATGTAACCTGTGACTCGGCCTGGTGACATCGCCTGCTTGTCTCCGTGGCGACAGATGTGTTCCACCGCACGGAATTAGACTTTCCAGGCAAATGATGTTGGATAAAAGCAGGTGGCACCAGAAAGGTTCCACAGTGCAGCTTTAGAGGTGCGACCTACTTGCTCTGAATCCCCATCCACAGCATGTTCTGCCTGTGGGCGATGTCCGGGTGCTTCTTCATGAACTCGCGGTCGGTCGGAAGAAGAAATTCCCATCCCCGATTCACCCGAGGAACGGCCACGTGCTCCAGGAACTCCTTCACGTCCTCCGGGGGGAGCTAGAGAGCACAGCAGGCTTTAACGCCGCTTCTAATGGACTCAGCGGGACTTTAATCTGGTCCTTACTTTTATGACGGCGGCGACTTCCTTCCTCATGATGGAGCGCTCCAGGGTAAATCTCCACATCTGTTTAAACAAACAAAACATCGCCATTTTGAATATTTACTGAAGATGTGACAAAACGAGATGACAATACAATCGAATAGTTTAATAGAACAAATTAAAGTTGTGTGGATTTACAAGCTGCGTCTCAGGCCACGTTCCCTCTGCAGGGCATCTGGGACAATTTGGAGGTTTTGTTTGTATCTGATATTTTTATGGCGTCGTTCACGTTACAACAAGAATGTGACTGTTTAAATGAGCCTCACGCGCCTTTCCCCAACTCCACCACAAAACACTGTGATAATGTGGGCCACACGCAAGTCACATGACTGTGACACGTGTCCAGACCAATCAGAGACAAGACAGAGACGGAACAGAGGCGGAACAG
>JACM01030926.1:0-23558 GCA_000787095.1 Periophthalmodon schlosseri | reverse complement strand
CTCTCGGCTGGCCAGGGAATGCCTTAGGGTCCCAACAGAGGAGCTGGAGGAGGGAAGTCTGGGAGTCCCTGCTTAGACTGCTGCCCCGTGACTTGGCCCAGGATAAGCGGAAGAAAATGGATGGACCATAAAAAAAGCATAAAACAGTCAAACATTTTAGGCTTGTACATAGCAACAGAGGCTGACACGTTACCGTGGCAACCAGAGCTACGTGATAACTTTCGTCCCCCTGGACCCGACTATTTAACACTAACCTTTGAAAATCTCACCTGAAAGTTGGTTAGCTTTTAGCTCAGATGCCACACACACATTACACACATTAATTATTATCTAAGGCCTCTCGTAAACGTGGTCGGTGGGTTACTATCAGCCGACACTCTCTAATTCCGGTATAAGAAAAAAATCTGGGTACCGGCTCCCGTTTTCTAAAATCTTGTCCAGATCTTACTTGGAGCAGGGTCTCCCTTCCACAGCGCTGACCTGTAATTTGACCTGGTGGAACATAGGCAAAGTGATAAAGCAAAACAAGCAGATGGTGGACCCTCTACCAGAAAAGTTACAGAGTGCACCTTAAATAGCCTTTCTTTAATTGATGTTTTTAAAAATCTATTTTTGAATTTTAAATTACTGGCAATTTTACCTGTACTTTTTAAAAGTGCATTGCATAAAACCTCACAAACATTAAAATATAACATAGACATAGCTATTTTCATGTCAAACATCATATAATTTTCTTGTCTAGACCTGTCGACTGAACATCAAATCCAAGACCAACCACTGGGACAGATTTTTCAAAGCCACAGAAAGTCAGCTTTTCTTCGTCAACAAACCCTGATACAGTATTGCTTTACATGTGTGGTAATTCATTTAAGACAAGCAAAAATTAAAGTGTTCCACAGTGAACCTTTAAAAAATTGAATTTGGAATGTTCCACAGTATGGCATTCAAGTTTTTATGACTTAAAAACTTCTTCCTGACTGTGACTGGTGTTGCCTCTCCACAGATCTAACCTGTTACTTGGCCTTGTGGTTATTCCCCCATAGATATGTTTAAAGCCAATCTGCGGAACATTTCAGGGAAAGCAATAAAATTACCAAAGAAACAAGCAAGCTGGCAGACCCTCCGCCAGAAACATTACAGAGCGCACCCTTAAATATAGCAGCCACTGTATTTCTTTCCTATATTGTCCTGTTTTTTCCACTTTATGGCTCGTCAATAGCATCCGTCAAACCCCAAATGAAAATCTGTTCGAACAAGTAGCTGAGGCGGCAAAGGGGAATGTTACAACGTATGCCTTTACCGGTGCTGTCAATCAAACCAGTCTCTAGGGCTTGTGAACTTAGAAGTATACGGCATCAGATATATTACTGTTCTTCTTATAGCTTACAAAATGCATACATATATTCAGTGATAGAGATATTTTAATGTATGATCCAAAGTCATTTACTTTTGATTCATTTACATTTTGCCGACATCTGCGGAAACCTATAGCAAATCCCAGAGGAAAAACAAAAGCATTTTCTCTTATAATGCTACAAGCTTTGAGTTCACGGCGCGGTCTTGCTGTAATGAATTTGATACGATCACATCACATCAAGAAGAAGTGAGTTTTTTTCTATTTTTTCTTAAGATGTTGTCCCCGTTCGCAAAGCTACAGGGGCTGCGAGTTCATAGGCAGTTTGTGGGGATTTCCTCAAGTTCATTCGCTAATCCAGCAGTTGACCTGATTTCTCCATTGGACCGGGTCTCCAGTTGTCTCCCAGTGAGGCGTACTGTGCAAAATGTGTGCGTTTAAGCAGAAGCAAAAAGCACCAGGATGGCTTGTATCACTAAACGCTCCAGATAGGATATTTTAGTCCAAAGAATACATTTGAATGATTGGTAGAAGCAAGAAATTAAAAGTGGCTACTGTAAGGCCGAAGGATGTGATAAATATATGTAATATCTAATTACAATTTTTCAGACCAGCGTTGCAACTATAAGATTAGATGTGTAATTCATGAATTTAAGAATGATACTGTTCAAAGTGCACCTTTTAAATACATCTGAGATCATTAACATCTGAGACACATGAATTGCCAACACAAGAAGATGTATTTCAAAGCATGTACATAATAAGACACTGGATATTTGTTGTTTGCAGGGGAAAGCAGTGTTGCTTATATATTTGCAGTCTGCCATACCTTTTTATTCAGACTGCAATTTTGATTTGATTGTGATCTTGCAGTGGCCATAGGACTAAGAAACTTCTCAGGTCAAGGGCCCACCACCTACTGGTTTCCACTGATGTCGTTGTTTTGCCTGCAAAGTGCCACTATAGGGTATTAAACATATCCATGGAGACAAGCAGGTGACAATACCAGGCCATGTTACAGGTGGAATCTATGAAGAGGGGAACCTGCTTAAAGTAATGTATGGTAGATTTAGCAATAAAACATCTGTAATTGAATAAATGTCAGATATGCAATTTTGAGGTCAAGAAATAACATCTCCATGGCGACATACATGGGGCAGACCCTCCACCAGAAAAGTTACATAGTGCAGTTTGAGCAATTGATGTTTCAGTACAAATGGTTGATCTAATGGTTGATTAACCTTTTAGTAGTTGCAACTGCAGTTGTAGGAGTAGTATAAAACAAATATAATTTTCACAGATCAGTACTTTCACAGGGATACTGATTCTTTGTTTTCACATCCCCAGTTGGACCCTTTTACATTTTACAACTGCTAGTTCATATCAACTTACACTTGCTACATAACAAATTGCTGCTATACTGTTCACAATCAGTTAGTACTATTTTACCAAAACGCTCTAAATTCCTGTTATTATTTTCAAATTGTGCATTTCATTTGCTTGCCCACCGCCAAACTTCCAATAGAGAATCACTTGAGTGAACTGTGTCATGGTTCTCCAGTTTGAGCCCATAAGGTCATGCCAACCCTGTGTGAGCCTCAGGTAGAAGGGTTACACTGTGTTCTTTTTACTTTTGTCAATTTGTCCTTTCCAATTTTTACCCTGGTCCAATCATAGGCCCTATCTCAATAAGCACTTAAGATCTAACCTTGAATGCCTGTGCTGTCTAATCGCTGGCCGTAGAATTAATCACAATATAAAACGGTTTAAGGACATTGCTCAGCTGAGAAACAGGCAAGTGACAAACGTGTAACTGGGAAGGTTTTGTCCATCCTTTTTAACAACCACATGTATTTAATGCGGTCTTCATTTTGGACAAATTTTAACAAAACTTGTAATGGATTTCAACTGAGTGGATTTATTGTAAAAGGCTTTCAATGTGTTGAATGGTTGTTACTAAGGGTTTTAAGTAAGTCAATAGAAGAATCATTTAACCAAGAGTAAGATAACTGTATTTTAAGGTAATTTATTCCATTTTAATCAAATTGAGAGTTAATTATTTCAAATAGTCAACGATCAGCTTGGAGCTTTTCAGAGGCATATAGCCATTTTTTTTTTTTTTTACTGTAAAAGCATGTTCAAACTTAAGAGGAATTTCATTTATCTTTATCTTTATTTATACAGGGAGAGGCCAAGGAGAGTACTCAAACTCTCTTTTTTATGACCAAACTGTTAAAATACAGAACAATACAAACAAAGACAAACAAAACAAATAACTGCATAAGTCCATTTAAAACATTAAAAACAGGAGCAGGTGTGATTATAAATGTTCATCACCAGATTATTATTGTGCATTTGTGGAACCAATGTATCCATGTCCTTGAAATGTATTCCATTTTTGGGAAACAAAATTACCAAAAGCTTTTTCCCATTTCAGCTCTAGTGCGGACAATTTTTAGACACTGGCAATCATGAGATCTTGCAGTAAAAGTTCCTGTATCAAAGTTCAACAAACAAGTGAGATATTCAGGCAGTCTATGAAGTAATCCCTTATAAATACATTTTATACAGTGTTTTTCTCTTCTGACAGATAGTGATGGCCAGCATACTTTTTCGTATAGTGTACAGTGATATGTTTCAGAGTAGAGACTGACGTCTGCATGTATATTATATCTCCATAATCCAGTTCAGAAAGAAAGGTTGCTTAAACAGTTTCTTTTCTGTAATTCAATGGGATGCAAGATTTGTTTCTGTAATAAAATGATCATTTTGATTTGATAATTTAACACTGTTAACATAGATACATATTTTAAAGGATACGTTTTCGTCAAGCCAAAACCCAAGATATCTATAGATGGTGACTCTTTCAATCAATGTACCCTTAGTTTGTAAAGATTTGTAGCTTGCATATCACTTAAATATTTTTAGAAGAAAATCATATACTAAATTTTATTTGCATTCAATGATAATTTAAGATTTTTGAGAGAATTTTGGATTTCATTAAAAGCTTGCTGCAGTTTTAAAATTGCATGACCAGCAGAAGGAGCACTTGCATACAAAACAGCATCATCTGCATATAAATTTATGAGACTTTCTCTTAATTAATAAATATAGTAAAATGTAGCGGGCCCAAAATAGAGCCTTGGGGCACTTCTTTGCTTAAAATTTAAAAAAAAAATTGATTTAAACCCATCGGCTATTACTGCCTGGGTTCTGTTTGAAAGATCATTTTGGAAGCAATTAGAAACATTAGCATTGTTAAATCCAATATGCTTCAGGCTTCAAGAGGATTTTATGATCTACTGAATCAAAAGCTTTAGTTAAATCAATAAAAAGAGCTACACAATCTTGTTTGTCATCAAGGGCTGTGAAAATGTCATTTAAAACTTGTGTGGTTGCAGTGACAGTACTATGCCCTTTTCTGAAACCAGATTGATAAGATTCCAAAATGGAGAATTTATTTAAATAAATTATAACTTGATTTGAAACTAACTTTTCTAAAACTTTTGCAATAGAAGGTCATTTATATATTGGCTGGAAATTATTTACATTTTTAGTTGTCCCACCTTTATGTAAAGGCAAACATTTTCCATAATTCTGGTATAACTGCAATTTCAATTGACAAATAAAAAATATGTAATGAGGTTGAATTAAACACAGGGAGGCTAGTAACAGAGGTTTTGGATCAAGGTCATCAGCTCCCGTGAACTTTTTTGGGTTTGTGGAGTAGAGAGCATTTAAGACCTCCATGTAAGTCTTAAAGAGAATCCAAAATATCACATGCAGAGATAAAATGCCTTAAAAGCATCACATATTTTCTCTTTAGAATTTACAATAGCTGAATCCAATAAAATATTGGTTAGTAATGTATGAATACTAGGATCTCAGAGGGATTTTACTGTCCTCCAGAACTTTGCTGGATTTCTTTGACTCTGTCAGCACAGACATATTTTTTGCCTAACTGTCTAACTGTTGATAAAGATCTATTTAGTTTTTTATGAAAAAATCCCAATCCAAATCTGACATAGTTGTGTGTGCAGTTTTCCAGGCAGCATTTCTTTCTCTAATTAAGCTTGCAATTTCTGTGTTGAACCAAGGATTGACAGTTTTTCATTCTAATTTTTCTTTTAGGAGCATGTTGGTCCGCAATTTCATTAAATGTATCAATAAAAAAAAATGTAAGGCCATTACAGGGTCAGGGAATGCTGATGTTAACCCGTAATAGAGGTCAGAGATGAAGGCTTGTTCATTGAAATGTTTATATGATGTTCTCACCTTTACACACGGATGTGTCTTTTTAACTTTTGTATTTTGAATACACCCAATTGAACAGTGGTCGTTAAAATCCAGTGAGGAAATACTGTTTGCCTTATAATTACGGGGTTTGTTTGTTAAGATTATATCAATGAGTGTGCCTTTATTTACATTTCTAGGTAAGTATTAGTAATAGTAGTATTAGTAGTAGTAGTAGTAGTAATTAGTTGTGTGAGATTCAGGCCATTGCACAGGTCTTTCAAAGTTTCGGACTCTTTCTCCAGCCAGTTAATGGTCATTATTAGGACCTCATAGTTTTCCAGTTTAGAAAGCATCATGAATAGATCATTGAGAGCATTTTTGGGTGCTGCAGGTGCAATAGCCAATTTTGATCATGATCATTTACATAACTAACAGACAGAGACAGATATTCAAAACATTTAGGCTTTCAGCAGGGGAATAGAAGGTCCACACAGGAGAATAGAAGGTCCACAGACAGGTGATCTTTAACATAAATGGCAACACCACCTCCTTTAGATTGCCTGTCACAACGAAAAACATATAATTTATTTTATTTGATAGTCAGGCTTCAGAAAATACACATATATCTGGATCTGTTTAATTTGGCCAGACTTTACTATAAGCAAATTTAGATGTGACACTATGTACACTGATATGTATAATTCCCAGTCTCTTCCTTGTCTTAAAGTTTTGCGTATCAAATAGGCTTGACTCTTTAGGGATACTAGGCTTTTTTGAGTTTGACTGGAATAAATTTCACTATTTTGTATGTTACAGGGCAGAAAATAAAAGTCAAATCTTGTTTACATTCATGAAATTAAGATTTAATCCTTATTATTATTCCAATACTCTGATAGACTAAAACAAGGAAAACTGGACGGGTTTAAAATGTGAACTTTGCACATAAGCCTATTATTAAAACATAAATGGCAAATCTAATCGCAATTGCAAAGCTTGTCAGAGAAATTGCAATTACATATCATCACCAAATCATTCAGCCCTCATGTGCATCATGCTCAACTAAACTAATTCGGATATCACTGTCAGTTCCACCATAGAGCTCAAAAGTGTTTGGATTTAGTTTTAAAAAGCACTAGTAACTGCAGTCAGAAAGCATCTGAATGCCTAAACACATTTAAATTACAAAACAATTCATTTTCAAGTCAGTGCGGTGTTCTCTGAATGCAGCCCCATGTGAATAATTCCACCGGATTCTTAGATTTGTCTGCTAAATGCAGGGGCCGCTGCACCATGGGGTCCCGGGGAGCCTTCATCTATTATCGGACTAAATAAGTTGCCTTTCTTTCCTCGTAAAGTAAAAGTTCGGCTCCACACCTGCAGCCTTTTCATCTATTTCAATCCTAAACACATTTTTCAGCTCACAGAGAGGGGTAATTTCCTGCCTGGAAATATTGCGTGTGGCTTGTGGATATATAAAAGCAAGCAGAATGTGTGTTTTTGTTCGACTTGGAGTGCAGTGCTAACAAAGACAGCTCTTGTTTGGATAACACGGTTTGTAGCCATAGGCATAGGCATAGATCTCCCATCTCCTGCTGATATCTTCCATTTTCTCTCCTCTCTTTTGGGCCTCTGCGCTTTTTTATGAGTGTGCAGTGCTATCGCCGCGGCAACATGGGTGGATGAGTGATGGTGTCTATTAGTAAACATAGCCCCTATATGTGCCATGGGCCTAAAGATTCAACCTCTCTCTCCTGATTCTTACCTTCACACCGCTGCTACTCCATCCATCGTCCTTTTCATAGCCAGGGTCTTGCAGCAAAAAAGGGGGAGGCTTCGCAACCATTTCTCTTCTGGGCTGTGCGCAGAACGGGTGGAGAATGTCAAACGTTGGGTAGGGAATTGCGAGTGCTTTCAACAAAGGACCAGGGTGCCTAATATGACTGATGCTGCGTTTGCTGCAGAGAAATAGCCGCTTGGTTGAGTCGATAACTAGAGAGTGGTGAAGAAGTTACATCAAGATCATCTAATAGTGCATATGACCTGGTTTGGTGGGATAGTACCCAGGGCAAATATTTATCATAGTTTTACATCAGTTAAGTTACAGTTGGTGGAAAAAATTTTGAAAAGAAAAGTACAAAAATACAGGAAGTAGCATTGAGTTTGAAAATGACACCTCTTGAAAAAGCTATTGAAAACGAAGGGACAGTTCAAGGTGTTTCAAAGGTGTTTTATTTTTCTGATTTATAGACTGTGTATATAAATGGACATAGCTAATGTGCTAGCCGCCACGTTTCAAACAGAAAATGATCATGGGTGATTCTGGCTCCATTGAGTCTGGCTCCAATTAACTTTACATTGAAAAATTGTCACCCCTCTCTCTGTAACTACTGCAGTGAGCCACGTCTTTTTGCTCTTAAAACGTTTTTATTAACCTGCTCTAGATGATCCTAGTATTTTTATTTTGCTATTGTGTCCGAAAATCAAGATATGAACATTAATAACAGACAAATTAGGTGTCTTAGCAACAGGTTTAATTGACAGCATTGCTAAGCGCCTGCTCTGTGCTAAACCAGCAGTGTGGGCGGGAAGGGGCGTTACCTTCAACAGCTTCACTCCAGATTGGCTCTTTGGTTGCTATGATACTCGCGGTCGGAATTCCAAATATGGAACTCGGCTCAGAATTCACCCCATAACTGCTCGTCTCGATGAGCTTCATTTCACACATTTCACTGGACCCGAACGCTATGGATGACGTTACACTCATTTAGTCCACTTAATTATGGTAACAGTGGAATTACATCTACATATGTCATATCTGCTGCCCAAGTCCAACCAGGAAGTACAATTAAAAAGTAAAAAAACAACACTATACCTGTTTTTTAGTTTTTAATCTTAAATCTAATTACTGTATGTTAACTATGTTTTAGTGAAATGATTTGTCTAACCTGTCATATGCACTTTAAACCAAGTGGATACGTTTCACAAGTCAATTCATGAGCTCTCTTTTCAACCTCCACTCAAGCAGACTTCTACTGTACGCCATTTAAAAAAATCTCATTTCACAATTAGCCTTTCTGTAATTAGCACACGGAGGTAATTGCAGCGGATGCGCAATTAGCGTTATGTAAAGTGCTTAGCGCCCAGGCTCAGAGGCCAATCAGCTTGCCCCTTTCTGCTGCACTTGTGATGATGCGCAAGATGCATACTAGCTTCCTCTCCTTACCCTCTTCACACAAAATGGATCAGTTGGGGTCACATGCTCAACGAGGAAGTTTGAGCTCCGTCTTCTTTTCATGTGAATAGTGGAGGAGAGGGAATTCACTGTCATAGCAGCCACAGCAGCACAAATCCCCCTGATTACATTCTGGACTACATTCTCCCCATACAGTCAAAACCAAATGTTCCTGCGCAGCGTGACTGACTCATTGCCTGATTGCCAAAGAATCCTCCATCCTCTTCCCCACTCCTCTAGCATGCTAAAAAAATCCCACTTTCGTCAGCTCGCGTTAGGCTCATAGCGGAGATGTGTGCTAGCAACAAATTCAGCTAATCGTGTTTTTGTCATGTCTCCGAATGTCAACATTGGTTTAGTGCTAAGTAACCCATACGTGCTTGTCTGTTTCAGGTCACACAAGATACAACAGCTCTGCAGTGGGGCTTTTCAACCTTTTGGACAGCAACAAAGATGGCAGGTAAACAGCAGAAATACGGCATGTTGTTGATATCGCTCTTTTTTCAGTTTTATGAAAGCTTATTTTTATGCTAATTTAAACGCATGCCTCTTTTCACATTCTCAAATGGACGGCCATGACCTGAAATGAATGGTTGCATCAAATGACAAAGGCTAATTTTGTTTTACTACATGATCTGATTATTTCAAAGACCAAAATATAATAATAATAAAAAAAATGTTCTCGTAAAGGCTGGGTAAGGATGAGATGAGCACTACCGAGCATCAGTCAGAAAAGAAAAGGTACATCGACTGTTAAAGGTGCATTATGTAACTTTTGTGTGTGTGTTGCGTGGGTGTGGACTTCAGCCAAAACAATAACATTTACATTGAGAGAAGCAAGTAGCAAACCCTCCACAAGAAGTAGAGCACCTTTAATAAACCCAATAATTTCTTTTAAGAGGTAAGTAATGGTGTTCCTGATTTGAACGATCCTCTTGTAACTAACTATTACCAGGAGGAATAACCAAAACAAAACAATTAGTAGTTCTGAAATCAACCAACTTCATTTATTTATATGTATTTTTTTGATTATATATTTATTTTAAAATTAGGACAGTGCACATTATCGTCGTGCCAGCAAGACGCTTCAACATAAATATACTGGGATTAGCACTAGGCCTATCACGAATTACTGTATCGGCGTATCGTTATGAACTTTTATGACTCATTATAGATACAAACAAACTACTTAAGTGTTGCATTCTGTCATTTATTCATTGGAGTTTGTGTTTTTAACAATTTTATACATTCAGAATACTTTTTGGGGGTAATTCTGCTTCACGATTTGGTTTCAGTATTATAGTTTATCATCTATATTACTACAATATATCTCACTTCAGAATTTGTTATTGTGACAGGCCTAGTTAGCACGAGCTAGCTAAATTTTATCTGTTGTCTTCTGTTGGCAGGTAAAAACATGAAGCATTCAATTTGACAACAATAGACTAGTGTTGTCACGATAATAAAATTTAAACCAATAAAAGCTCTTTTTTTTAGACAATATAGCAATTTTCAACACAATATAATAGTATTTTTTTATTATACCATGTGCTCTTACATTAATTCTGAAAACTCAAGATGAAACTATTCAGGAAAGGTCAAATTTTATCCAGTTACATGACTTTTTTTCAGTATTGATACTTGCTTAAATGAGTATCTAGTTTTAGTGTTGACTAGTATCTGATTTTTGATACTTTTGACCACCCTACCATTGACAACATGAAATGACATATTTAGCTCTAAAAAAGACAAACTTTTCGACCTTTCTTCTAAGTTGGTGCATTACATCACTAAAACTCTTGCACAATTCGCTCTCCCAGCTGACCGGTCCAGATATCCTGTCCTTGGACCAGTAGCTTTCTGACAGGCAGGGAGTGTAAGTGTAAGGCTGAAAAAGCACACCTCTCCTAACCATCAGCATGGGAGCACTGCAGGGCACAATGCTCCTCTTTTCTTCTGTCTCTGCTCCAAAAACCTCATCTCCATATGACAAGCCCAGGCCTAAACTGCTCCCCTGTCCAAACCAGTGTTAATTTTGTCCACTCCATTTTTGTCAATGTCATATTTTGCTGACTAAAACTAAATAACTAAATTAAAAGTACATTGTCTAAATTACATTTTTTATATTTCGCCGACTAAAAGTACTGATATTTTTGTTGATTTTAAAAAAAAAAAAACAACAACAACTAATCATTAACAAATGAATAAATGAATCAGCAATGGAACATAGTTCCACTTTTCAATCCCAGAGCCCCAAACCAGAGTATAAACAAAGTCAAAATCCAAGGTCTTTACACCTCCCATGAAGCAATGTCATACAATTTATTATAGCTAAAATAAAAAATCTGTTTTGTTGCTGACTAAAACTAAGGTAAGGTAAGGTGAGGTATACTTTATTGTCCCAAGGTGAGGTATATTTTATTGTCTTGGGCAAGCGTTGCTGCATATACATTCACACACTCACACTGTACTTTACATTAAACACAAGCATACAAGACACTTTAAAAGATACATGTCCAACCCTAACATTTTGAATGTAAAATGTCCCTTGCCACAGACTCCTGGACATAGGACGAACATGGAACAATTATTATTGTTTGCTTCCTATTTCTGGGCACACAACTGGGGAAATCATTTATAATGAAATAAACCAGTACTTTATCAAAAACAACCTGGATATGAGCAAAATAACCTCTGTTGTCACCGACGGAGCTCCATCAATGGTTGGGTATCACAAAGGCTTTGTGAACAGACTTGCAGCAAATAACCCAACACTTCTTGCTCTGCACTGTATCATCCACAAGTCAGTATTGTGTGCAAAACTGTGTGGGAAAATGAAAGAAATAATGGACACAGTGACTAGACTGAATTTTGTTAGAGAGAGTTCCAGCTCGCAGCACTGCCTGTTCAGAACATTGCTTGAGGAGACATCAGCAGAGCACAGCGATCTCCTTCTGCACAATAATGTGCATTAACATTTTGAATGCAAAATGTGCAATCATAAAAATGATTAGCAATATCATTACTCCCTACAAGGTCCCCTTGACAAATCTTATGGAGGATGGGATGCAAGAATGTTTAAATCTGTTGTACCTGCACTTAAAGGCAGTTTAAACCTACAGCCTGATGGTGGCGTCCCACATTCTGAGTTCAGCACACGTGAAGGGTCATTTGCAATTAACTATGGGTGGATGGATTTGGTCGACTAAATTAGCATGGCGTTTTTCTTGACTAAAACCAAACAAAAAATATATGAGTAAAACTAAACTGAACTAAACAAAAAAATCATTTATAACAAAAAAAAATATTAAAATTTCTCAAACTGGTCCAAACACAGGCAACATACTGTATATCTCTGGTGCTGCTCTGGTGTCATTGAAAGCACCTCTGCAGCAGCCATAAGTAGGACATGAACATGAGCTCCATAACCAAGCGCCCAACAGAGGATGTTCTTCCAAAAGGCCACGGGCTTTGGTAATCCGGTTCTCCACTGTCACTGGGTCCATTCTCACTTCATCCATCATTGTCTTCACTTCTGGCAAACGCAAAACCAGGGCCAAGCAGTGCACAAGCTGGAGCACCCCAGTCTGGCCACGCCTGATAATACTGCCAACATAAGAGGCTATTTTTATTTATTTGGTTTATTTGATTTCACTTACTGACCTTTAGTTTTACTAGTTCACATAGCATAGTTTAGTTTAACTGTTAAGATAAGAGCCAGGATCTAACAGTATTTGGCCAATTCCATTTATTTTCCAAATGTTTTGATTTGAGACTTTTGTGACTTTATGACATTGGATATCCTTAACATATACTAAGCACAAGCAGACAAGAGATTAAAGGCACCGACAGAACTACTTCATTTTAAATTGTGGTCTTATGCATTCCAAGGATCCTAATTATTCACCGCGATGAGTTGATGAGTGCTTTTCACAGCTTGCAGAGGCTACTGCTATCACAGTAATGCTAATAACAACTCGCATGCTAACCACACACTTCTTGGTTCAATAAAATGCTTTATAATTCGATCCAGAAAGTACACAACGGGCTTATTTTGACCTCAAGAACTGCTTATACAATATATCTGTACTGGAGATGGACAAATACATGGAAAAAACAGCATTCAGCATTTACCCCTTAACTATAAGAACAGTTTTAGTTTTTACCATTGCACAAAGGTCTATGGTAGAGTTCTGTGTTATTTAAGTGTTTCTTGTTCCCCATCTCTTACACACAACCTTATGCTAATACTTTCTAACTTATATGCTAATTTTTAGATTTATTATCATATTGCAAATTCTTATTATTTTGTTTTTGTTTTGTACAAAGTAGAATATACCCAAAAGACACAGTTCTTGCTTGCATACTGGGCCAGTTAATAGACAATATGGGCTCTAACAGCATGCGCACAAAGTAACATTATACAAGAAGATTTGAATTACTATAATTGATGTTACTTCAGATGGGAGATACAAATAAACAAAATTCACTCATATTTTAGAGTAGAGTGAAAATAATATCCTTAAGAGGGGTTTATTATGAGAATATTTGTTATCTTTTGGAGCTGCTGTAAAGACAAATGGCTGTTTTATGACTATCTGGCTCACATCAATATGTCTGGAGCAAAAACATTAGTTCCACCTAACTTCAGAGCCAGTGACATCTCATCAGTCTAAGCTCAGAGCACACACATCTTTTTCCCCAAACTATTTTTTCCGCAATTTATTCTTCAGCCAACTTTTATCTAATAATCTGTCGTGTTTGCATTGTTTAATAGCCAATCACCAGCACTTATCACCTCCTACGACTTAATTTTTTAGCTCAAACAAGTGGAGTAGTACTTTTATATGCATTCCAGAAATCCCCCAGATCACCCCAAGAGGTCATGTTTAGCTGCTATCACTGGCATTTAAAACAGAGCGTAACTATTTGGAGGTGGAATATTGTCTACATGATAGAAATGGTAAGTTAAAGCCATACTGTGGAACATTCTCCCTAGAGTTAGATATGTTAGAATGTATATGGAACCAAGCAGGTGGAAGCCCCCCTCCAGGCTAAGTAAGAGTCAGGTTTGTGGAGATGCAGGCCTGCTCACAGTCAGGCAACATGTTTTTCAGTGCAATAAAAACATGGAAAAACATGCCTTTATTTTAGTCTATTTGTTGGCTAAAAAGTTGTGTGGTGGGGCTTTAAAATGTATGAAAAATCTAGTAAATTCTGGTAACAGACAAGAAGAAAATGTTTTAGGGTTATGATAATGTTTTATTTTAGTAAATATATAGTTAGATTTTTTTTTTTACATTAGATTTGTTACCTTTGGGGATATAAGGCTTTTGTGCCTTAAAGCAGAAATAGCTAATTTCCTTGAACCGTAGACTGTCACCCATAGCGTTCGGCTCCAGATGAAACTCCTCGAGACTAGCAGTTATGGGGCGAATTTGGAGCTGAGTTCCATATTTGGAACTCCAACTACAAGTATCATAGCAACCAAAGAGTGGAGTGAGGCTGTTGAAGGTAACGCCCCTTCCCGTCTGCACCACTGGTTTAGCAGAGAGCGGGCACTTAGCAACACTGTCAGTCAAACCTGTTGCTAACGCTAGCGGGAGAGACCTCTGGAAAAGAAGGCGTCTGATTTGCTTGTTATTAATGTTCATGTCTTGATTTACTGACACAACAGTGAAATAAAAATACCAGGATCATGTTAATACGAATGGGTTAATACGGACATTTTAAGACCAGAATGACGAGGCTCACTGCAGCAGTTACAGAGAGAGGGGTGACAATCATTTTTCAGTGTAAAGTGAATTGGACCCAGAGTCGATGGAGCCGGAAGCGCGCCCATGAGCACTTCCTATTTGGAACACGCCGGCCAGTGCGTTAACTATGTCCATTTATATATACAGTCTATGCTCTGAACTAAAATATTGATTGGGTATAATGATAACAAAGAAGATTACAAGCTTTTAACAATAATACGTTTACCACCTAACTAACAGATTCATAGTTAGTGCATATCTTTACCATTCTGAATTGGGGTATTTCATTGGATGCTTTGTAGTGCTTCTACATTCTGATTTCCAAAATCAGACTTGCACTACGCTGTAAACCAAACACCCTGTCTGAAACATATGGCTTCTCCGCCGCCAAAGCGCTTGTGCAGCAGTTTTGCCGTGTGCCCACTTATGCATCCCCACGTCTCTATATGTACCATTATTCAGCCTAGACCCTTCCCTAGCTCCATCTCTCCACTCCTCCTCGCCTTAACTGTAAGTCTCTCTATGGGCTGGCGCGCTTAAATAAACACATTACTAAGCTGAAATATCTGCAAGTGCTGCTTATTCCTATGCAGGCCATTGTTTCAGCCCATCAGTCAGCTGGACTTGGTGAGCTGGCTATGTCCGAAGCCAGACATGTATCGATGACCATTTGAATAAAGCAGGAGGTAGTGGTTTTCTATGCTACATCACCATATTTCCCCCTTGCACACACCTCTCTGTCATGGTTGATTTAAGTAGCATTATGATGAAGTTGTTATACGTGATAGGGCAGCACAATGTATCGCAGTCAAATCAAAATCACAATTTAACGGCCCTGCTTGATTTTTACTGTTTTAAAATGTGATCCAAAGTTATCCCTCACTTTCCTCATGCACCCTTACTCACAGCAATGACTTTATAAGTGCTTTTCACAACATCTGAGACCAGAGTGGAGTTTTGCCATCACTATAATCCTAACAACTAGCATGTTAACTGCACACTTCAACGTTTTATAATTAGAGACAAATAGTACACAGCGGGCTCACAATCCTTTGACCTCAAGTATTGTTCTTCATGCTTGTTCCATTAATCCATTGCCCAAGTTGTCATCTCTGAGCACTAAAAATGCTCAGTTTGCAGTTTTTACGTCACAAATAAAGATCCGGACTTCTCCTGCACAGTAAGTATATCAGCCATCACTAGATTTGTTCTACTGTCAAACTGTGTTCACAACGGATGCATGGCTCTGTTAGCATAGCGGTAACGTTGCCTTAGGACTTCATTTTTGTCCTCATTGTTCATTCCCATTGCTGACAGCAGAGGGAGCTCCAACCCCTGAATGCCTCATTGGAAACAGAAGTGTTGTTTATCAAGTAGGTTTTCCAAATGTAGACATTAATGTGAAATAGTAATCCCAAGGTGACCAAAATCATGTTTAAAAGAGAATTAAAGCCACAACAATACATAATATGTGTCCTTTAATGCCTCTTATTAGAATTAGAAATTAAAATATAGATTTTTTTTTCACGCAATCGTGCTGCCCTAATACCTGATGCATACATATTGGCTGGCACTTTGCCCACTTTGGATAGGATTAGCTAGCGCCCAGCTCTTTCTCTTTGCACCAAAAAGCTTTGTCTGTAATGGCACACAGCAAAACACTACGCGGTTCTTAATCCACTCGATTGGAATTGCTAATTATCTTGAATGCAGATTTGCAGATAATTGTTCTCTCATTTATACTGTGAACTAATCTCATTTTGATGCCCATTTAGACACCAGTAATTGCCTGATGATAGTTTTTTAGTGTTTTTTCTTAAAGTTTTTGAATCCGAAACAGAGAGAGAGAGAGAGACATAGTTGAATACAAAAATAATGTGAGGATTTGACATGCTGCTCATTATTCTGGTAATTGCGTTTACACATAAATATTCAGTCAGTGTTTTCACAGTTTTAGAACAAGTGTGAAAAAATTCTGTTCATATTTACATTTATTTTTAGTGTTTGCCTTCTTCTTGTATGCCTTAGCCAGAAGATCAAATTAAAACAGGTTTTATGTTAAAGGTGCTGTACCTGATTTGTACTGAGTTAGTTAAATGGTTTGCAGTTTGCAAAGTTTATTTCTCACTTACCTTATGCATTCGGAGCATCCTAATGCGCTTTTATACAACTTTATTTAGTCATGTTCTAGTTCTGGTCTAGCTCCAAGTTTAGTCCTAGTTTAGTTCCAATTTTGATGTGGTGTTTGTGAACTCACCTTTACTTTGGTCATTATGGGATTATGTGGACTTTTTCACCATGATTTCAGCCACAGCCTCCCCTTGCTGCACACACACACTCGGAGCAGGCCAGTGTGCCAGCTGGCAGTCATTTGGCAACCCACTGCAGGATTAACTGGTACCAGTATGCTGCCCTATAAATAGAAAGTACCAACTGCTCCAGGAAATGAACCATGATGGAGGCTCCCAAAGGCCCCCGAACAGGTTGTGCTTTTTATCCACCCCCCTCTCTCTCCCTCTCCCACTCTCTCTCTTTCTCTCTATCTTTCTGTCTCAGCCTCTCACAGTGGCTAGCACTCTTGCCTCACAGCAAGATGGTTCCAGGTTCAACTCCTGGCTTTTCTTTGCAGAGTTTGCATGTTTCACACTAGGTCACAGTTGTCTTGACCAAGTCTGACAGGTTGCCTCAGCTGCATTGAATGATGGGTCAAATGTAGAGGACACATTTTCTTATGGGGACAATAAAGTGCACCTTATCCTATTGTTCTAAATCTCAAGTTAAATTTTAAATCTAATCATTTTAACTATGTTTTAGTGAAAAGTGCTGTCTAATCTGTAATATGCACCGTCTGAAATCGTGGCATGTGCAGAACACCATTGGGCTTTACAACAAGGACAAGGGGAGAGGAGTCCTTCAGAGTCTATTAGAAACCCTTTTGTGTACATATATTTATTGAAATGCCTTCACCCTTAATATTTGACCAGTATTGAGTATCATATCAGTATTGAAAAAAATCCAATCCAATTCCAATTCACTTTATTTGTATAGATTTTATAAACACACAGTTTACAAAGTGCTGCACAGAGACAGGTACAAACAAGAAACAAAAAATGAATAAATGCTCAAATACCTAATCTCACTAGTTCTAAAACAATAGCACCAGTAAAAGTGGTATCTCCCGTCCCTAGTGAGAAGCCGCTGCATATTAGATACAGTAAATACGACACTACTTCCTGTGCAGCTCGTCACCAGCTTTTCTGTGCATTCAAAGTATTTATCTGTCACTGCACGTTTCACAAATGGTGATAACACAGTTTGCATTTACATTAAACTGGTGCAAAGCTCTGATCATTTTAAACGCTTAAGGAGTCTCAAAGTGACCGGCTTTATTCTGGACAGGAAACGACCGCGTGTTTTGTTAGCACAACTTCTCTGCAAGATTGTTTCGTGTTTGTGCTCAGAGGATCAAAATATTTTAATTTTAATATCATACAAATCTGTCTTATTTTACTCTAAAATATGATGATGAAATTCTTGGCCTTGTTTATTTTTCATTACTTCATTTCATCATGACTTTGATGTAGATTAACTGTGCCACTTTCTGGGGTTATGGTGAAAAATAATTCCAATTTTGTTGACAGAGACAGAGAAGATGTTGAACTTTGTGCCAGTTTTTGTTTTATGTGGATAGACCCAGTAATTACCGAGATATTAACCAGGTCAACAAATCTGCAATCGGACAGTTAAACAGCAAATTTCTGCATAGAATTCTGACTTGTCCTCCACCTCAGGTTTAAATTATAGTTATTCTAGAATATTATGATGTCATGTGAATCCAACCAAATGTATGTCTATAGACGCTTCCAGGAATGTCGTGTTTAGAATACGCACACAGCCTGATACTGATAATAACATTCTATTCCATTTATTTTAATAGCAAAAGCAGAATAAAAACTAACCCTAAAGGTACGTACACACTGAACTTGACTCGCGCGCATTGTGCGAGTGACTTCCATGTTTAAATCTGTGGCATGATGACGCGCGACTAAAGCACTGCGGTGTGGGTCTCTTGGGTGGCGCAAAGCGTTTTCCACATTTCTGGTGAATCGAGCAGCGCAAAGGAGGTAAAAGGACATTGAAGAACAACAGGAGAGTCAATGAGTCGGCATTCAGTGCGACGGAAGCACAGAGCGACTAGTGTGAACAGCGAAGGCAGTGTCCAACAGCCAAGTTGATTGATGATTAGGCTACATGATTGATCCATATCAGTCATGCAGCCTAATGTTAAGTGTCCTTTCTCACATCCATGTTTGTCAATGGAGCCCTGAGCTATAACCGGTGAATGTGCAATGACTGAAAATGTCTCCATCTGAAAGTTTAATAACCTGTGTCGCCTTTGGTCTAATCACAACAGTCTTTTTATGTGCCTACATTTTTTATTCAACTTTTTTTTTAGAAAGCCCAGGCCTACAATCTGCGTGTGTGTGTATTTTATAAGATCTTTTAAATATAGCGTAGGGTATAGCTTATGCGCGTCTTTCCCAGAGAAAGTGTTGTGTTGGTCCTGGATGTTACTGAGCTGCTGCAGATGCCTCTTGCCTTTGTAACAAAGTGCTGTCACTAGCCTGTGTGACTTAACTAAGTGGAACTGGCCTGGTTCCAGACACTGGATGCTCCAGAAACTAGATGGCGAGTTAAGGCCTCGAGCCTGAACTGAACCCCAAAGAGTGCAAGCATCTGCCGGTGCACTCCCCCACACACACACTCACACACACTCACGCACACACACTCACACACTCACGCACAGACTCACACTCATGCACACACTCACACACACATGCACACACACACTCACACACACACGCACACACTCACGCACACTTTGCCCCCTGCTGTGGACACTGGACACTCATTGAATTTTGCTGGACTTTGCACACATTGCTCTCTCTCTGGGACTCTCGTGCTGAACTCTTGTGTCTTTTGTGTGATCCCTGTGCATTACATGAACTGGTTGCGTCTTGTGCACTTGTAATAAGAACTCTCTTAATGCACTGAACTCTCATTCATTTATAACTCTGAACTCAATACAATCAAAGGTAAGGAGAGTCGCTCGGGAGAGATCGCAAGATTACTCAAACATCCATGAATGACAACTAAGTTCTCCTGCAGGTAGGGGTGTTGCAGTATGAGCTCAAGTGACCGCAGTAACCACGTTTTGCATTGTAATGAGGCTCCACACACATGCCCAGCATAATTTTCCTATTCAGCTATGACCCAATTCATTTTAATGTGGCTCTGAGCTGCAGAGATGCTGGGAATATGTATCTGAGGACAGTGGTGAGAGGAAAAGGTACCTCTGACCCTTTAAGAAAATCTGTGTCGATGCTAAAGCTAAACGCTAGTGCGTTCCTTCAGTCAGAGGGCTCAAGTCTGGAGCAGATGGGGTTTTACCGTGGGTGTACGGGCTTTAAGCATTACTTGCTGGAGGAGCGGCAGACTTGAATGCAAATCCACTCATCGGACAGCACTAAAAGTTTGGCTCAGCCCTCGATAACCTGCGCTCTGCCCGCGGAGCTGACAAGTGTCCAGAAGCGCTCCCTCCCACATGAGTTTAGTGCAGGACAGCGTTATAACATAATGCAATAATGTATCTTTGTAACTCGTCTCTAAAACTACATTTAGTGAACAGAAATTCTGGCACGTGCACATGCACGTGTCTGTCACTCATGCCTGGCTGTTGTTTTATACAGCTATTTTTCAAGTACAACCCCAATTTCCATGTATTATTATGCCTATGTGCTATACCGCATACACCACACACCGTGATGCTGAGTGACGTAACGTTACCACAAAGGAAATTCTTTAACCCCAACAGCCCTACCTTCAGGCATGTGTTTAATGAGGGAATGTTATAACATGGTAGAAAGCTCCAAAAAGCCAATTTTGCATAATACCCCTTATTTAAATTTGATGTTTCCCAATGACCTGAAATTTGATATTGTAACATTCCTACTCGCTACAACTGCAATGATGGTTCCCACTTTCTGTACATTAGGTATTTGTCCCTCCAGTACAAGCACTCAAGTATTGTCTTGCTGCAGCGATTTCTCCAAACATTGATCGTCAGGAGTGAAACTAGCGCTTTGCTTTGTATGTTTGCCTGCACTTCCTCTTGTGATGGACTCCGGGGATTGATCCAGGCGACGCAGTCATTATGTGAGCTCAGTGCTGTTGGTTTAGGTGGGAGCTAGTTGAGGAAAAAAAGACAAGGCAGAGGAGAAGAATAGAGCAAGAGGAGATCTAAGTAGTGTTTGGTAAGAGCCAGTGCTTGTAATGAGGGTCTATATTGCGCAGATGGTCATTGTGTTAAAGTGCACACAGGTTTTCATGTTGTTCTAATTATTATTTGGTCTGGCGGGATAGTGCTTGTGGTAAATATTTATCATAGTTTTGCATAAGTCAAGTTGAGAAGAAAGGTAAAGAATACAGGAAGTAGCGGCGAGTTCTGAAACGGAATACCTGCTTATGTCATCAACATGGAAAATTCCATTCAAAATCCATCAATTTTCTCACAGATTAAACAAAATAAAGGTGTTGTAATTTATAAATCCATATAAGTCTAATCATAACTATTGTTCAGTTTTCTAGTTTTGGCTATAACAGTTACGGCATTATCTCTACGTATTTCATATACTCTGCGTGTGTCCAACCATGAAGTAAATATGACATAAATAACTTAAATATAATGATTTTAATGTTTTAGCAAAATGAGTGGTATGCATTTTAAAAGGGCTGTAAAATTAACTATCCGCTACACATTTGCTAACATTAAAGTTCATCTGTCTCAACTTTGCAATTTTTTGCTTTGTAATTCTGAATAGGTTTTCCCCTGTGATCCTGCGTAGCTCAATAATGTTCTTGTTAACACTAGAAAAAGCCCTTTTTATATTAGACCTTTAGTCTTGAAATATTGTATAGTGTTTTTTGTTATAATGGTATAATTGACTTTTAATCAGTACAATTTAACACAAAAATATTCTTTCTTCAAAATCTGAACTCTGCCTCAAACCACATGCTTTCAACTGACAGAGGATTGGCTGTAGATTCGATTAGGAATGACTGAATTTTGATATTGACTAAGATTCAAGTAAATAATCTTTTTCTTTTACAGCCTATCAGTTGAAGAAATCCAGTCCAAAGTGACATTCATTCAGGATGAGCAGAGAGTTCTTACAGAGGACGAAGCCGTGGTGAGTGTCTTTTGAACAAGCTCCAAATAACCAAGCTATTCATACTTTTCCATTACATTTTTTCTGGCTTATTCATATTGCCATGCTTTTATTGTAATTTTAGCTCTTAAAATGCATGCCAACAGTAAATGTATGCTATTACTCTGCCATTACATTAACATAATTGATAAAATAGACCAACTGTGATTAATGCAGTGGAATAAATGCATTCTTATTTCCATTCAAATATTTATACAACACATTGGTAAACATTGTATTCTGACAGTGAACCGTTTCCCCATGCAGTTTGCCTTCCTCCCCAAACACTAAACCACTCTCAGATGTTACGGCGCTATTGTTTTTATGTGCTGCACATTTTCACCAACTGTTCAACAAGGTCCTTGCTACATTCATTTAAATTCTGCACAGGAAGAACACTTTTCCTCCCCTCCAGCTACAATGTGTGAAAGTGCTGCTGTCTTTTCGGCTCTAAACTCTGTGCGTACCAGGCTAGCACATATCAAAATCTGTGGCGGTAAACAAAATGGCTAATGCTCCATTTTCTCCTGGTTTTTGTCATGCTATAAATGGTCATTCGTATGCACATGCACTCTTCAAAACTGACTGCTGATTTCTCCCAGTTCAGCCTCTGCTTGTCACACTGTCACTTTTAGAGTAAAACCCGTTGGACTATATGTGGTTAGCTTATAGCACACTCCAGTTGGCCATTATGGCACTGGTACATCTACAGAGGCTAACTGAAGAATACACACGGAATGGACAAAATTCTTGGTACCCTTCAGTTAATGAAAGAAAAACTCACAATGGTCACAGAAATAACTTGAATCTGACAAAAGTAATAATAAATAAAAATTCTATGAAATTTACCCAATGAAAGTCAGACATTGCTTTTCAACCATGCTTCAACAGAATTACTTAAAAAAATAAACTCATGAAACAGGCCTGGACAAAAATGTTGGTACCCCTACAAAAGACTGAAAATAATGTGACCAAAGGGACATGTTAATCCAAGGTGTGTCCATGAATTAGCATCACAGGTCTCTACAATCTTGTAATCAGTCAGTGGGTCTATATACAGGGCTACAGGTCGTCACTGCTGTTTGGAGACATGGTGTGTGCCACACTCAACATGGACCAGAGGAAGCAAAGGAAAGAGTTGTCTCAGGAGATTAGAAAGAAAATTATAGACAAGCATGTTAAAGGTAAAGGCTATAAGACCATCTCCAAGCAGCTTGATGTTCCTGTGACCACAGCTGCTCATATTATTCAGAAGTTTAAGATCCATGGGACTGTAGCCAACCTCCCTGGACGTGGCTGCAGGAGGAAAATTGATGACAAATCAAAGCGACAGATAATACGAATGGTAACAAAAGAGCCCAGAAAAACTTCTAAAGCGATTAAAGGTCAACTTCAAGCTCAAAGAACATCAGTGTTAGATCACACCATCCGTCGTTGTTTGAGCCAAAGTGGACTTAATGGGAGATGACCAAGGAGGACACCATTGTTGAAAAGAAATCATAAAAAAGCCAGATTGGAATTTGCCGAACTACATGCTGACAAGCCACAAAGCTTCTGGGAGAATGTCCTATGGACAGATGAGACAAAAATGGAACTTTTTGCCAAGGCACATCAGCTCTATGTTCACAGACGGAAAAATGAAGCATATCAAGAAAAGAACGCTGTCCCTACTATGAAACATGGACGAGGCTGTTATGTTCTGGGGCTGCTTT
>KN483785.1:66717-108337 GCA_000787095.1 Periophthalmodon schlosseri | reverse complement strand
ATTGCAACAGCACATTTTACAGATTTTTTTTTTATTGAGGAATCACATTATATCCATACAAGGTTTACAGATCACCATTTTTTCTTTTAGATTGTTCTTATTATCAAACCCACCATCTTAATAATAAATGTCAAATCCAGATATTATCAAAATAAAGGCAAACAATTAAAATAAAGTAAAGGCAGAGTTTGCAGTGCTTTGCAGTATTCCATAAAGGAACCTCATTTCTGTTCAAATTTTTCTTAATATTTTGTAGTAAAATGGACAAAAGGCAAATTTTATTCATTATTTTTCTTATTAAGTCCTACATTAGACATGGTTTGGTCTTGGTTTAGTCTCTGTTAAGTTTTTGTTTTGCAGTTGGATAAGTAAAATGAAAGGATTTTTGTGTTTTTATTTATCTGAACTTGCCAAAAAAGTACATTACAATATTAAAACATAGTTACCGAATATCACATTGTTTTCTCACTGTGCAGCACTACGCTTATATGGGCTACACAAATGAGTACGGTACTATAAATGCACAACAATTTAGAACGATCATGTCCCTGTTTTATTTTTCATGTTGCCCTGCTCCGGTTCGCTCCTCCTCATGTGCCCTGTGAGGCCTTCTGCTGGAGATTATGGTGCAGCCCATCTGTAGCACAGCGGCCCGCAGCACACTAAGCCGCGCTCAGCAAGCCACCGCCGCCATAGTTAACCCTGATTAAGTTGACGTGGTGTTCAGTACAGAGAACAGTGTGAAAATCAAGCAAGGGCCGTGACCTAGTGCCCTGCCACTGAACCAAGCGCAAATGGGCCAAACTCGGACAGAAAAGGGAGGAGGGAGGGAGGAGGGAGGAGATGGATGGACAAACGGTAGCATACAGAGGAAAGAGAGGGAGCATGTAAAGTGCCAAGCTAGAGGCTGCTTTTTTCTGCGCTCAATAAACACAACACTAAATACTCCCTAGTGCCAGAAGCATCCACTGACCATGAAATAGTACACATAATGATACATGGTTGCAGTATTAGTACAATACAAGTTTGTAGCAGAAATAGCAATACCAAATTTGGTGTACCTACTTTCTGCATAACAATATTACTTCATTTTTATTCCACATGACTGAATCTCTTGATGTATTTTCCGCATTTGCAGTCCCCTCCGATTAGTTAAACCATGTTCCGAATCAACATTTTGATGATCTTGTAATATAATAATAAAGTGTATCCACAGAGCTCTACATGAAATATTCATGAGCATGAGAAATAATGGTTTTCTGTGCAGAGGTTATGAGCAGGGTAAGAACTGGAGCATAGTTAAAGATGGCAGCATATGGTCGTGCACTGCAATTACTTTTATTCCATGAAGTTTCATTCATGTTTGAGTCCCTGAGGCGCAGTCATGTGCTTACAGCTTTAGTAGAGAAAAGTGCTGTTATGGCCAATGCTGCTGGCTCTGGTGTGTTTGAGTGTGTATAATTATAAGGCTGTATCAGTCCAACGCATCACTTTGCACTGAACATGATTTCATATTATTTCTACTGTATGAGTGTCATGTTTTGTTTAGGTGAAGGATGATGTAAATGTAAACAGCCAAAAAAAGCCTGTTCCCTCTACTAAAACGTATCTTATCTTTAGTTACTCTGGGCCCAGGAACCAACATGATTAAGTTCAAAAAGGGCCTTATATTGATTTATTTAGTGTAAGGATTTTACATACATTAACAATACACCATATCAGTGGTGGAATGTAACAAAGTAAAAGTATTAAAGTACTGTACTGTACACATTTTTGGTATCTGTACTTTACTTAAGTGGATTTTAAAGTGGATACTTTTTACTTTTACTTCATCTCATTTGAGAGCAGCAGGTATCTGTACTTTCTACTCCACTACAGGACTTTTTTGAACAGGACTAAAAAGTAAAAGTATTTTTTTTATTGTTGGTTCAGACCTGCTGAAAAGGCTGAGGGTTTATTTTTTTATATATATTACATATATTTCATAACTTGAGCAAGCAAAAATATGCAAATAAAAAGAGAAAAATCGATTAATTCATTTGTTTCTGTTGAACAAAATTCCTACATCTGAAGCTTTATTAGAGTAAAAAGTAAAAATATTTTGCGCAGATTTTGAGATTGAAATACATTTTTAAACAGATACTTTAATACTTTTACTTAAGTAGAATTTTTACTTCACTTGAGTACATTTTTAAACAGATACTTTAATACTTTTACTTAAGTAGAATTTTTACTTTCACTTGAGTATTTTTTGTCTCTGTATCTGTACTTTTACTTAAGCAACAAACTCAAGTACTTCTTCCACCACATGCCTATACAAATACATTGTAAAATGCAGTACAAAATTTTCTAAATACATATAATAATGTACTTTCCAAATAAAATGATATATAGGCAACCTGTTTGATCCGCAGCCATGTAATTTAAAATAAAATACTTGATACGCGGTAGATATGTCAGTGTAATCTAAAAGACAGACTATATATAAAATACAATCGCAATACAACATATAGGGTTGTCCAAATAAAATGCAAGATAAAAACACTATATACAGGCTATAACACATTGTGACATAAGCCCAATCAAATGTGTGGATAATACTTGTAATACCCTGCATGGACCGTACCGCCTTTGGTCCTTTCTCCTTTGACCCAATAATTAAGCTGCTTTTACCATTAGAAGTTTTGGATCCGCTTTGGCAGATTACACAAAAAACCTCCCAAAGTTTAACCGTCGCTCTGGCCCTAGCTCGCAATGCTCCGCTGCTCACGGCTCCCGGGTGAACTTGTAAATCTTTAATCGTCCCGTTGGAAGTGGGATAATCCCTTACCTTTGGAATCTGGGATGGAAGCGGCACAATGAATGTCATACGTGTAGCTTAGCATGTATGACAGAGACAGATTGAGTCTATGATAAAGCTCTGCAGGGATCTTACTGTTAGAGCCAGGAATCAGGACAGGGACGGATGTGGAAATAAATGGCACTTTTAGTAATTATTAATATGACTCTTTTGCGTATTATTAAAGCTCTACAGTCATTATCTTGCATATTAATTATATACATTTATTTATGCTATTTATTTATTTTTACTGCAAAACAAGGTTCACTTACTAGCATTCACTAAATAGCAACTCCCTACTTCTATCAGTGCTCTGCTTGTGTAGCCATGACAGTGCTTACAATATTCATACGCGCCTGTATGTATGAGGATGTGATTGTGAGCGCTAAACAATTCTGAAAACCACGAATAAAAATAAAAAACATCTGATTATATGTGACGAGCTGTCATAAACGCCTTCCCCGTCCCCCCCATACTGCGCCCCATGTTCTGTGAGTGTGATCTCACTTGGAGCTCTCTGCTAACTTGATGAAAACCATTGCATTGTTTGGATTGTGCTTTGGCTTGTGTTTGAGCCTGGTGAGTGCAGACACATGAAGAGGGAGGGGGAGATGAGAGGGCCAAACAGTGAGGGGAACACAGTCCACCAGGGAGGGCAGGAATGTGCAGGAGCTGGCCGCTGAAGGTGTCCCGGGACAGGGGGGTGGCATTAGGAGCCAGTCACCCAGCATAAGTGCTCTGGACAGTAGCCATTTGATTAGATCAGGCAGTGCTGTGGTGTTCAATCGCTCATTAAATCCAATTAGGAACAGGATTTTTGCCAAACGAGCAGGTGACAAAGTCCTACTGTGAACTCCCTGCGCGGGCGGCTGGGAGACCCCGAGTGTTCACAGCTTTGGTTATGACAGCTCCCCCTTGTGTGAGGTAACGGGACACTGGGCGCCATCTTTTCGCCTCTGAATGTGTTTGGTTATTCCAGCCTGCAGGCCAATTATTGTCTCATCAAATCAGCTTTTACTGTTGATCCTGTCACAAACTTCAGTCCCTACAGAAGCAATGAAAAAATGCCTGGTAGCTATTGTGTCTGCGTAACCTCAAAATTCACTATAAACAAATAAACATGATACTACACTGAATCATCCTTCTGTTTGGATTTGTTCTGGAGTTTGATGCTACTAATACAATGGCTTGCCCCATTATGAGTCAAAATTACTAACGTGATCCCAGGGTTTAGTCTGTACCAAATGTCACAACAGACCTTGCTCCAGTGCATGTTAGTATTACTTTAATGTGGACAAATGCTAGCTGTTGTCAACTCCAATGCATCCTCAAGCAGCTCTATCCTGGCCTTGTTTTTAGTCTCTGCGTCTTGTTTTGTAGCTCAGACAACAAACAAAGCATGGTACAGTTATACGCTACATGATGACATAACATACATTAAAATGCCAAATTTGTTATTTAAGAACGGGAATTACAGCTCGGAGTGGAAAAAGATAGAAAACAGGAAGCTTCGACAATATCGCATTAGTGTTATTTGAAGTAATCTCTGCATTATAATGTTTTTTTTTATTCTGTCCCAGAAGTCATAATAAAACTGAATGAAATAAAATTTAAAAAAAAAAAATGAAAATGAAAATGCAACAGTTAATATTGATTTGGTTATATTTTGTCTGAATCTACAAAATATTATGGGATTTTAGTACAATAAAAAAAAAATATGGATGACAGAAATGCTCTTCTATTAAATTGTAGTGTTTTTCTAAGAATACATAAATAAACAGATTTACCAAATACCAACACTTTGCTCTCAGCTTATCGGAAATGGGCTAAAATCCTGGAGACTTCCGTGAGCCCGCCCCAGTGCATTAGATAAGTAATGAAATACTGTTTATGGCTCTAGATTCAGAAACTCGGCTGTACCTGATGCATTTGACTGGGGTCACGCTACTTTATCTCACTGGATCTTAATGGCCTTTTATAATGTTGGTTTTAAATTTGGAGCGGGCCATGTTTATTGTGGGTTGTAAAACCCTGGCCACTGGCTCTGTGTGAGCTGAGTTCAGGCCTGTTTTGGTCCACAGAGACGTGCACATGGACCGAAATATAGGCCTCTAAAATCCCCACAATCCGGATAAAGATATACCCAGGCCCCGAATATGAATAAGTCATATGTGCTTTAACAAAGGCTGTTTTCAGCTTCTTCTTTTTCAGCTTTGTCTTTTCTTTTTAAAATTGTAATATATTAAATATTTATTTCCAATCATTTTGTTAAATATTTTAACAAAAATGATTTTGAGAAAAAAAAAAAAAATCTGTGGTTAATTTACTGCCGAAAAAAGGTTATGAATAATGAATGAATTATTTATTTGTTTTTATTTTTTTTATTATTATTATTATTATTTCAGTTTATTTGCATTTGATATTAGAAACATGCACCAACATCTGATTATATAATTGTCCCAATCATTTTTACATACCAAAAATATATATTTTTTATTTTTTATCTTTTTTGTTCTAGAATCACCTGGCGCATTAGCAGTGTGCACTGCCTCTGGAGCATCTGTCCAGTCTGTTTCACATATGATGTTGTTTTACGTTCAACCCAATTTGACATGAACTTTTCACTTCAAATATACAACAATGTTTGACTTTCCCGCACTAAATAAACAACATCATTTAAAGCCACAGGTGCAGAGATCAGAGACAACACTGTGTCTGGAGGCCTGAGCAGGCTCTAAGGGACGACATGGTGCCCTAGATTTGTGCATCTGAGTGGAGCTGTAGAGGAAATCCTCCAGGCGTCCAGTTCCACAGAACCAGTCGGGCTGTTGTGACCTCCTCATGACCTCTGCCTTTGGGTCTCTGTTCACAGCACTAGTGATGTGCAGCCTCTTGACTCTGTGTATAGTTTAGTAGAAATCACAGTATTATATGTGAAAACATAAAATACATGGCATCCAAGTGCAATACATCCAAAGTAATATATAACATTTGGGATCAATGTACAAGTCTAATATTACAATACATACATTTGTACTGCTGCTTTGGGGGAAATATATAACAAATATATATATTATTTTTGTATATTTACCATATACATATAGCATTTGTTGGCATTTAATTATTTAACATAAAATGCACTAGCCCAGTAACTATTCTACTTTAACACGACCACTAGCCAGAAAAAAGCCAGTCACTTTCTTAAAATGTTAAAATGATAATAATGGTAGTTTATTTTTTTTTTCCCCAGAAGTTATTCAGGAAGTATCAAAGTACATATAGTGAAATCACAAGAGAAGAGTGTGCTGCAAACAAGTCTGGAAAACCTGTTTCTTCTGCTTCACTTCTCGGGTGGTCGAGACCCAGACCCATTTAAAACAATCCTATCTGTGGATCTGCTGTGGGCTAAACAAAGGATTGAGCCTCATTAGGATAAGGCTGTGCGCGTACAGACCAATGTAAATGACCCACAATCCCTCTCTCCTATAGCGACTGGTGTCTCCAGTGTCTAAGTATATTTACACTTTAGAGAAACATGATAAACGTAGACAGATAGGTGCAGACAGTTTTCTGAATGTGCAGTGTAGCAGAAGCGATGAGGAGATGAAGGCCAGTATATAAAACCCAGTGAACAAATACAAACTGCTTTATGGGTCAGAACACTCATTCTAATATTTTAAACGGCAACAGTTTGGAATATTTCTCTAGCGTTTACACTGTTAAATGTTCAGATCAGAAGGGAACTAAGTAGTTATTAATTCATTAGATTTTTAATATTTTAGTGTTGCCATCAGGAGGAACTTAATTTACAAAAATAATGTCACAAAATAGAGCCTATTATAGAGCATATATATAGAAATGAAAAATGTGCCTTCATATTCTTCATAATTGAAAATAGTGTCAGATTTTGATTATTACGATAAGATGTGCCAGCCTATAATTCTGGCTTATTCTGACAATGTGGAGAAAAAAAAAAAGATGCCAGACATTTACAGTAGGTGAATAGTACTTCATCCCACTGACACATGGCCCAAACGACAAACATGAACTTAACCTGACCCCACAAGTTCCACACCCTGACGATACTGTTATGGTAGCGGTGAGCTATATTAACCCTTACACTTGCCCAAAATATAACACACAAGGCCATGTTTTGTTTTTGCTCTCTTCCCTGCAGCTACTACCCCTCCGCACTGTATTATCATCAACCAAAAGCTGCGGCACAAACACGCACTCACCACTGGATGAGAACGTGTAAGCCTGAATAATGGGAAATCAAAAGGAGCTTAGCTGTTAACTTAGACGACCTGAACTCTGATTGACACAGGGTTCAATCAGAGGTCATGGGTTCAAATATGCAGAATGATGTGCTAAGTCTTTGTTGAGCGCGTATATATATATGTCACACCGCTAGGGGGCAGTGCGTAACCGTGTATGCGGGAATTGGTGCAGGGATGGAATATGATGGCAGCAGAGTGCGGGAGATGTTGACCCCCTGATGAACTGTAAATCTGCCGGGAGCTCAGCGGGCCACTGCTGACTGTTTAAATGCCAGCCCTCCACCTGCACGGGAGAGTGACAGCCATTCATTTGTAAGCACCTGGCTGCATGATAGGCCGATAATCTGTTGTACAGTGTTTTGAAGAGGTTTTTGAGAATGCAAATTATTATTCTGTCTGATTTTTGTGCATGGATACACGCTTTGTATACATGCAATAATGTCACATACAAGGTTTTCCACATTAAGTTTGTGATCCAAAATGGACAACATGAGGTAGAAATGAGTGGTGTAGTTCAAAACCGTTGAACTTTCCATGTGGATGGGTTTAGATTTTGCTCAGAAAGGACAACTAACTGGAGTAAGCGAGTTTGAGTACACTACAGGACACCGTGTAAAGCGGAATTCCATGTAAAGCTTTATAAATGAGGCAGTAGCAGTTTAATTATTATGTTAAAAATGTTATATATAGTTGCACGCAGTATATATGTAGCCTATTATATATTTTTACTTTTTTAAAAACAGTTTACTTCTAATTGTTCTTGACCTTTTAATACATGCAGTGTTGTGAAGTGACAGTGAATGTACAAAAAATATGTAAAAAGACAAATTTTGAGTAACTATATTTCAGTACAATCTGGTGGAATTCTAAATACAGTAACTTCTCCAATCAAAGAAATACATTTATATGGTTCTTGCAATTGAACTTTTGAACTGCACCACATTAATAAGGCATAAAACAAAGAACAGCTCTTGTAGTGTGTGTTTTTTTTTTTTTCTTTTCTAATTTGTGATAAATAAATAAAGACAAACGGTGAAACAAACACAAAGATATTTTAATATTCTACTCAGAACACAGTGCTGTGTTTGGACTTTGAATATGCTCCATCATAAAGGCTTCTTCTAAGTCTTCGTCTTATTCTGTGTAACTAAACTTTCAAAGCATTCTTCCCATCTCACACATATACAATTAACAAATACATGTCTCTAAAAAGAATAATTTATTTAATTTAAAATTTTAAATAATGCCCATGTGTACATTAATAAATATTAAATATTAATGGTTTTTTTTTTGTTTTTTTTAAATAGTGTATAGTTTTTCAATATGGGTAAAGTACTTAAAATGTAGGCCTACTGTATTTAATAATGCCAGTGATTATAAAATATATAAATTAATTGTTAATTACTGTTTTGGAGTATAGCCTAACAAATTTTAATTGTTAGGCCAAAAAAAATAAATAAATAAAATAAAATATTCAAATAAGTAGACCTGCTTAATCACAATTATCATACAGACACACAATTAAATATATAAAAATGTTTTGCTGTTGTGCTCAATTTGAATGATTTAAATACAGTTTTCTGATATATTCTATTGTATTCACATGCATGTAAATATTCATTCAAATATATTGAGAACTACTTTTCTGCTGGTTTTAAGTTTTACTGACTTGTAACATTTATCATTATAAATTCTATTTATTTTGTCACAATTCATCCATATGTGCAAGCACATGTTTTAAATGACAATGATGTTTAGCTTTATTATCTCTCTCGTTTTTTTTTTCAAGCTCAGATTTTTTTTTTTTTTTTTTTTTATCTTTATACAGGGAGAGCCCAAAGAGAGCACCAGACTCTGTTTTCATGGGCTCCCTGTTAAAATACCGACAAATACAAACAAACGCAAACAAAACGAATAACTACATAGGTCCATTTAAAACATTAAAAACAGGAGCAAGTGTGATTATAAATGTTTATCACCAGATTATTAAAGTGCATTTGTGGCAGCAATCTATCCAGTTTTGCATGTCCTTGAAATGTATTCCATTTTTGGGAAGCAAAATAACCATAAGCTTTTTTCCTATTTCAGTTCTACTGCGGCCGGTTTTTAGATGTAGACAATCATGAGATCTTGTATTAAAAGTTCTTGTATAAAAGTTCAACAAGCAAGTGAGATATTCAGGCTGCCTGTCAAGTACTCCCTTATAAATACCTTTTATACAGTGTTGTTCTCTTCTGACAGTAGTGATGGCCAACCTACTTTTTCATGGAGTGAACAGTGATGGGTTTTAAATTCATCACCTGTTATGAAACGAAGGGCAGAGTGAAAGAGTGAGTCTAAAGGTTTCAAAGTAGAGGCTGAAGTCTGCATGTGTATTATATCTCCATAATCTAGTACAGAAAGAAAGGTGCTTGAACAATTGCTTTTCTGTAATTCAATGAGATGCAAGATTTGTTTATATAATAAAATGACAATTTTGATTTTAAACTGTTACATCATTTAGATATTTATCATGGTGACACTTTCAATCAATGTACTATTTAGTGTATAAAGATTTATAGCTTGCACATCACTTATTTTTATTTTATTTTATTTTTTAATTTTTAAAAAATCCTATCCTTAGTTTTATTTGCCTTCAATGATAATTTAAGATTTTGGATTTCATTAAAATCTTGTAGCAGTTTTAAAATCACCTGATCAGCAGAGGGAGCACAAAACAGCATCATCTGCACATAAATGTATGAGGCTTTCTCTTAAATGGCAGCCATGGAATTAATAAATATAGTAAAAATGAGCGGGCCAAAAACTGAGCCATGGGGCACTCCTTTGCTTAAAGTTAAAACATTTGATTTAAACCCATCGGCTACTGCTGCCTGGGTTCTGTTTGAAAGATAATTTTGAAACCAGTTACATGTAGCATTGTCAAATCCAGTATGCTTCAGATGCTTCAAGAGGATTTTATGATCTACTGAATCAAAAGCTTGAGTTAAATCAATACATAGTGCTACACAATCTTTTCTGTGAAAATGTCATTTAAAACTTTTTGTGGTTGCAGTGACAGTACTATGCCCTTTTGTGAAACCCGACTGAGACTTGGAGAATTTATTTAAATAAAGTGTTTACATATTGTCCAGAAATTATTTACATTTTTAGTTGTCCCACATTTATGTAAAGGCAAAACATGCGTCATTTTCCATAATTCTTGTATATCTGCCATTTGAATTTAAAAATATGTAATAGAGCTTGAATTAAATATGGGGCAGGTAGTAATAGAAGTTTTGGATCAAGGTCATGAGCTCCTGTGGACTTCTTTGGGTCTTTGAGCATTTAAGACCTCCATGTAAGTGAAAGGTCTTAAAGAGAAAATCTGCCAGAGGTTCAGATTCAACATAATCATGATCAGAAGGTTCACCATTATTTTCCAAAACATCACACACACATACAGTAGCTGAATCCAATAAAATATGGGTTGGTAATGTATGAAGACTATGTCCTGAGAGGGATCTTACTGTCCTCCAAAACTTCACTGAATTTCTGTGACTCTATCAGTGCAGACATGAAGTAAGAAGTTTTTGCCAATTCTAACTGTTGATAAAGATCTGTTTCTTTTTTTGCCAAATCCAAATCTGATCTAGTTGCGTGTGCACGCAGCATTTCTTTCTCTAATTAAACTTGCAATTTCTGTGTTGAACCTAGAATTGTTACAGTTTTTCATTCTATTTTTTAGGTACATGTCAATCTGATGTTTCATTAAATGTACTCATAAAAAGATGTAAGGCCATTCAGGGTCAGGGAATGGCCGATGTTAGCCCCATATCACTGTAATACAGGTCAGAGATGAACGTCTGCTCATTGAAATCTTTATACAATCCTCTCACTCTTTTTAACTTTTGTATTTCGAATACGCTGAGTTGGACAATGGTCGCTAAAATCCAGTGGGAAAACACCATTTGCCTCATAATTATGGGCTTTGTTTGCTAAGATTACATCCATGAGTGTGCTTTTATTTAAATTTCTCAGGGTCAGGCCTAGCCGGAATAGAAATGAGTTGTGTGAGATTCAGGCCATTGCATTGGTCTTTCAAAGTTTCAGACTTTTTCTCGAGCCAGTTAATATTTATATCGCCCATTATTAGGACCTCAAAATTCCATAGAAAGCATCATGAACAGATCATTAAGAGCATTTTTAGGTGCTGAAGGTAAATACCAGCGATAGTCTTTTTTATTACGATCATTTGCATAACTAACAGACAGAGACAGATATTCAAAACATTTAGGCTTTGAGCAGGAGAATACAATGAAAAACTTGTCAATATTGATTTCCTTATCGCTTATTTTATTTGATAGCCAGGTTTCAGAAAATACAAATATATCTGGGTCTGTTTGATTTGCCCAGACATTAATGCAATCTAATTTGGACATGATCCTGCGTACATTTATATGTATAATTCCCAGTGCCCTCCTTGTCTTGAAGTTTTGCATATCAAATAGGCCTTTAGGGACACTAGGCCTATTTGAGATTGACTGGGATCGAGCTGACACCTGGGAATTAGGTATCAACCAAGTTATGCAACCTCTGATAATTTTTTTCATGTCTACGAGATATTCTATGTGAAACCTGCACATTCATTTGTTTTAATGTGGAATCTAAGCCGGTGGGCACTGATTTTGTCAGAGTCACATGAGCTGCTGTTTATCCTACGCATAAGGAGTCACTCAGTTGGTCTATTAGGTGCAGACTCCAGCATTAGTTTGATATTGTCATTCAACAGTTTTTTTTCCCGGTCTTATTTAAATGAATGCCATCGTGGACAAATAGATTATTCCTCTTCCAGAATCCGCAAAAAATATCCACAAAAGGAATTCCTAGAGCACTGCAATAACCCTTCAGCCAGACGTGAAGTTGGCGGATCTGACTAAACTTCATGTCTTCAAAACTGGGAGATGGAATTGGACCAGAAATTCTGCATTGTTTCTCAATATATTTGAATGAATATTTACATGCATGTGAATACAATAGAATATATCAGAAAACTGTATTTAAATCATTCAAATTGAGTACAACAGCAGTTTAATGTCATTGGAGCTGATGTGCTTTACCACAGTGGTGTGTCTGTGAGGACGGTGTTTATCTGTGATACCCATAGACTGTATAAAGAAGTGGACTAAGGGAGTGTGACATCACCCATAGCATTTGACTCCAGTCAAATGAAGCTCATCAAGGCTAGCAGTTATAGCGTCAAATTTGGAGGCGAGTTCCATATTTGGAATTCCGAATATGACTATCATAGCAACCGTAGAGCCAATCCAGAGCGAGGCTGTGGAAGGGACCGCCCCTTCCCGCCCGCACCTCTGGTTTAGCAGGGAGTGGGTGCTTAGTAACACTGTCAGTCAAACCTGTTGCTAATGCTAGCGGGAGCGACTTCAGGGAAAGAATGTGCCTGATTATTAATGTTCATATCTTGATTCACAGACAAAGGATCATTTAGAGCAGGTTAATACGAACATTTTAAGACCAAAATCACGAGACTCACTGCAGCAGTTACAGAGAGAGGAGTGACAATTTTCCCAATGAAGCCAGAAGTGCGCCTATGGTCACTTCCTATTTGGAAAGCGGTGGCTACCATGTTAGCTATGTCCATTTATATATGTACAGTTTATGGTGATACCTGAGCTTCAGGGTGGCACTAGGTTTTTTTTGTGCAACAAATCAAAATTTTGATGTAAATACACATTTGGATAACCACATTTTCTAGTCCTAATGCATTTCTTTCCAAAGTCGCTGTTTTATTTGAGAGCAAAGTTTGGCCTTTCTGTACTTCTTGTTTCAACACCTACAGTATAGCTCTGATTTAATTAAGTTTGCACCAGTATTTTGCTGCCAGTTCACTTCTCAAACCTCCTCTCCTGCTTTTACAATGAAAATGTATTTTATTTTACCCCACTGGCAAAATGCGCATTTCACAACAAAAGCCAGGACTGGCGGGCACATGATTAGTCCACTCCTAATTGGTATCAGATTTGCAGGTTTTGGATTTGCCCAGTGCAAACTCCAGCCAAAATATAGCCCACATCTGCAGCGCTCATAGGTCTGGGGCCAATGCACAGTAATAGATGACAGCTTTTAAAGTGGGAGCCAGGGCCTGATCAGGAGACCTCCATATTGACACATTTCATGGTGGGTTAGGAGGCCGACAGTGAAGACGTGGGGCAGCTGGAGGAGAGAGCTGGAGGAGATGTCTGGGCCACATCGGGGAGGCATCCATATTTGTGGCCTCATACTCAGAGGTTACAGTAAAGTCAGTGTTTGCCGTGTCATGTTTTTGCGAATAGACTTAGAGAGTTCGTTTTACTCCATGAGAAAAATTAGTTGTCTAAAAATGTTCTGACATGCTCTGGAATATTTCAAGTGATAGTTTAAAATGAGGCTGCTGCAATTGGGAGTACGCTGATGTTGATCGTCAAACAGACATAAAGGATTTTCATATCTGACATCTATTTGAACTCAAAACTCGACACTAACATAGCCTAAAGCGGTTTATTTCTTGTCAAGATTGGGGAAAATAGTCATCACAGTAGAGAAATATTATATACATGCTTCATAATAAAGAACCAATATAAACACTATATTTCAATTATGAATATGACTTAAGTTTTAATGTGTGAATTTGGAGACATACAAAAAAAAATAAAAATAAAAATAAAAAAAATAATACAAAAAAATAATAATTATTATTATTTTTAAATAATAATAATAATAATAATAATACATTTTTAATTTATTTTCTCCAAAATATTACAAAAGCTCTACATAGCATCTACATACATTTTGGAACCATCTCTCTCACATGCTCTCACATCATAACTCAAGGGAAAACAGAGCTACTACATATGGTTTTAATGTTTCAGTGTTGTTGTTTTCCATCTCTCTCACATGCTCTCACATCATAACTCAAGGGAAAACAGAGCTACTACATATGGTTTTAATGTTTCAGTGTTGTTGTTTTTTTTTTTAAAATAATATTTTTTAAGTTTTTTGACTAAATGCATTTTCACTTCTGAATGTGGTTTCATCTGTACAACATAGGAGCCGAGTGGATTCCGTGTGCAGTAGTTTGAAGTGAGGTATAGGGACAGTGCGTTCCTAGTGTTTCAGACTCTGTCCTGTTCCCCGCTGCTCCTTTCTCCTCAGACTTCTACAGTGGGAGCCTTTTAGTCCACAGCCCTTTAACTGCTTTTCCTCAGTATCTCCTCCTGCTGCTTCACACCGACACGACGGCACTACTCACTCCAAACCACTGTACTTACTCCATCTCAGTCTCATAAAATGGCAGATAGGTAATAGCTTTTTATCATTGTGTATAATGATTTATGCATGTTATGAGAAGCTCCATCCAACCTCCCACTGTAATAATTACAATTAATATGGCAAATTTTCAATACTAAACATTGGTAGTTAAACATAAACGGTGGAACATGACAAAGTAAAAGTAGTAATGTACTACATTTTAGGTATCTGTACTTTACTTGAGCGCATTTTAAAGTGGATACTTTTTACTTTTACTTCACTAAATTTGAGAGAAGATACGTTCTACTACTACTACTACTACATTTTTGAACAGGACTGAAAAGTAAAAGTATTTTTTATTACTGTCTTAGTCCTGATGAAAAGCCTGAGGGGTTTATTTTTAACATGTTCATAATTTGAGAAACAAAAATTATAAAAACAGCTAGAAAAAACAACTGATTCAGTTGTTCCTACTGAACAAAATTCAGCACAAATCTTTATCAGAATCACTACATTTGAAGACCTCAAAATCTGCGCAAAATACTTTTACTTTTTAGTCTTGAAGTAAATAGGTAATTTTACTTAAGTAGATTTTTCATGTAATACTTTTACTTGAGTATTTTTTGCCCTGGTATCTGTACTTTTACTAACAAAATGACTAGTACTTCTTCCACCACAGGACATAAATATCCCAGTGAAAGTAATTAGCAGTTGTTTTAGAAAGTACTTTTGTAGCACCTCAGCAAATAACTACTTTTACTATTTTTACTACTACTACTACTACTACTCTTACAATTTAGTTATGTTTTACTACAATCACTACGTTTACATATAATTACAGAAATCATTTATACCATCCAGTTTTTTAAATACTACTGACTATTTAAAATCACATAAAAAATGCGCTCATAAAACAAAAATCTCCCCAAAAATCTCCCTTCAGAAAAATAAACAGTTACCCTCCAGCACCAGTAATCACAGCAATTTGGTCACATTCCCCTCTCAAAATATTCACAAATAACTGGACATCAAACTCTCATTGCAGAGAAACACTTTGAAAATCCATGGTAACCCAATTTGTTTTCTCATTTTAAAACATCCGTACTTGGCAGCCAAACAGCTCAAAATAACCTGAGCTATTATAAATATGAAGCTTACGGTCACTCCCCACTGTGAGTCACTCTAGACTGGAATCAACCAAAGACTATTTGCGGTCCGCCTTCTATTCAAACGGCATCAGATAAGACAGGCATGTAAATCTGCGTCTCGGACTGAATGCAGTGACACGATGAGGCTCGAGGGATGCGGTAAACAGCGACGTTCTAACTGGATTTCCATGTGTTTTGACTGATGCTCGTCGCCGTTAGCCTTTAATTAAGACACAGTTAGGGCAGAGAGATGGTTCTGTTCCGTTTTAAAAAGCTTTTTGTGGAAACCTGATAGTGCGTCGTTGGAGTTAACTTACCCCATGTTCTGTGCCCCGTGACAGCCGTTACACTGAACCAAGTCCAACCAAAACACTCTGGGACTCTCCTCTGTTCAGTCAGGGAAAAACTGACAGCACCATCTTTAGTTTCTGCTAAAGGATCATTATACCACATATACATTATAGCCTGACTTACTTTCTATATTCTGCTGAGGGTAGAGTAGCAATAGTGGAACAGTATTCATACTTAAAGATCCTATATTACACAAAATTGTCTCTTGTGAGCTTTAAACCATGTTATAATGTTGTTACCTCATCAAAAACATACCTGGAGTTGTGTTTTGTTTCATTCACACATGTTTGAGTAACACTTTATTATTACTGTCTACATCTCCAAAGGTCAAAATGCTCTGTTCCACCTTCTGATGTCATGAAGTGATAGTTTTCAAGTTAACAGCTGCCTTTTACCTTGTGCAGTAGAGATTGGTAATTCCATTGCTGAAGTCATCCAAATGATTCTAGTGAAGGTGTCTGGAGTTTAAAAACACAGTAGAGCACTTCCTGTATTATCACACGACATCACAAGGTGGAACAGAGTGTTTTCTGTTTGAAAGATGAACTGGAAGAAAGAATATGCAGGGTTTGACACAACTCCAGGTATGTTTTTGATGAAGAAACATTATAAGATAGATCAGAAAATAGCGTAATATGGGACCTTTAAAGCTGCACTATGTAACTTTTATGGTGGAGTTCAAAGTATGGTATTAAAATGAGCCTATCTTGCATTTATTCATGTGCAGGTGTCTTTATTGTAAAAAACTTGAAAAGCATGCATTCTTATTGTGAGGGGGACTTATTTCTCCACAGATCTGACCAGTGACTTTACCTGGAGGTGCCACCTGCTTGTTTCTTCTTCTTTATCTTTATTTATACAGGGGAACCCAATGGGACCACATGGACTCTCTTTTTCATGGGTGCCCTGTTCAAGATACAGTACAAACAAAAAACAAGCAAAACAAATATGATAAGTATATAAGTCCATATAAAACATTAAAAACAGCTGCAGGTGTGTGTATAAAAGTTTTATTAAATTGCGATTGTGGCGGCAAAGTATCCAATTCAGCTTTTTGTTTCCATGGAGACAGAAATTTTAAATTAAATTTAAAATTTAAACTAATGTGTAAACTCCCACACAATAAACAGAAAATGACCACAAATCCCAACAATGTATTACAATAAATATACTGGAGCCATAGTTTTCCCGCTAGCCTTAGCAACACGTTTGATTGACAGCGTTTCTAAGCGCTCTCCGCTAAACCAGCGGTACGGGCAGGAAGAGGCGATACCTTCCACAGCCTCGCTCCGGATTGGCTCTATGGTTGCTATGATACTCCAAATTCTCTGTTAACCAAGACAATATTCAACATTTTCAAAAGTTCAACTGTGTTCACATGCTAACAGATAGATGCTTTTTAGTGAATCTAATAATGACCAGTCAGTTTGATGAAGGTGTGTATGTGCTCTTTAAAAACAGCCAGGACAACATGGTGACTACCCATTCAACTCATACCAAATATACTTAAACTGGTTTTGAGGTGCAACAATATATTTCCGTACGAGCTCAAACGAGTATTTCACGATGACTTCTTTTAAGTACATGCTAACCCCACCTACTCCCACTATATAGAAACACTGAAAGTTACTTGCTAAGGAGTAAACCCAAAACCGCCGTAGAAGAAGACTGGAGACAGCAGGCTTTGACCCTCTTTAACTTCGTAATCCCCCGCAGTAACCGTAGAGTGGAAGAAAGCACATTATCTGCCGCCCAGTGAAGTTACAATAACAAAAACACATAGGTTGACACACGGAGCCCTCTCGTGATCTCGCGGCCTGCAGGACAAGTGCCAGTGTGACTCGTGAGTGTGTGTGTGTGAGACCACCACTCATGGGGAACAGATGGCGCCTTATCATTTGCCAAGATCGCCTGCGCAGCACACATTCCTAGACATGCCGGTAATGCCTTTTGTGATGGCTGTTTAATGGTACCTTCACATAGAATTACACGTGAAATTGGAATCAAGCAGCGATAGAACCTGTTGAAAGCGCTGCTAAATGATGGTGGGTGATGATTGTCTTTGGAGGGTCAATCTTTATCTGTGAACTGGTTTGGTCTATTGAGGGTCAAAGGTCAAGTAGGTATCCAACAACAGAATTTGCTTATTGGTCATTCCCATAGACTGTATATATAAATGGGCATAGCTAACCCGCTAGCCACCGAGTTCCAAATAAAAAGTGAGCATGGGCGCGCTTCCGGCTCCATCGACTCTGGCTCTAATTCACTTTACACTGAAAAATTGTCGCCCCTCTCTCTGTAACTGCTGCAGTGAGCCTCGTCATTTGGTCATAACCCTCTCTCTGTAACTGCTGCAGTGAGCCTCGTCATTTTGGTCGTAAAATGTTCGTATTAACCCGCTCTACATGATCCTGGTGTTTTTATTTTTCCATTTTGTCCGTAAAAGATATGAACATTAATAACAGACAAATCAGGCGCCTTCTTTCCCCGAGGTCACTCCCGCTGGCGTTAGCAACAGGTTTGATTGACAGTGTTGCTAAGCGCCCGCTCCCTGCTAAACCAGCGGTGCGGGCGGGAAGGGGTGTTACCTTCAATAGCCGGGCTCCAGATTGGCTCTTTGGTTGCTATGATACTCGCGGTTGGTACTCGGCTTCAAATTCCCCCCTGTAACCGCTAACCTCGTGCTCGAGCTTCATTTGACTGGAGCTGAACGCTATGGGTGACATCACACTCACTTCGAACACTTCTTTATACAGTCTACGGTTATTCCTTAAAGAAAAAAAAAAAACAAAAACAAAAAAAAACGAGTAAAAAAGAAAATATCTCAATGTTTACCCATTTAGTTAGTACCTCTAAACCCAAAGAAATTCAAAATAGCATTAAATCCACACAGCTTTCTGCACATGTATTCAATATCTGCTTGTCTGTTGTTGGCCGATGACTGTCTCACGATTTGGCTTTCTGTCAGTTAAATCAGCCATTTTATTAAGCCCTGTGAGGCGACTAGTGATGTGATGTTCATGAGCGACTCGGCTCTTTTGGATAGTTCCTTAATGTGAATGGCTGGATCCGGATCTTTTTCTTTCTAATTTGTACGCATTTTTATACTGATTAATGCAAGAATCATCACAGAAGCAGAACAGGAAACATGAGTGAGAACTTTGTGCACAAAAAAATGTATTTGGCATCATAATAACAGTTAGGTTTTTTATTATTATTATTATTGTAGTGCAGTGTTTTATTTAGAATATTCATAATTTCAAAGGGTAAACACTCTCCCACTCTCAGTTTGAACCATTTTAAACACATCTGAGCCTTGGTCATTTCTCTCAGTGATTATTTTGTAGTTAAAAGGAGTTCTCACATTGGCTTCTGTCATATAAATACTTAGTAAAAGAGCCAGTCTTTTGAACGACTCTTTGAAATGAACAGATCCAAAAGATTCGGATCCTTTAAAATAGCCAAAACTCTCATAATTAGAGGAGAATGCTGCTGTGATTTTGGGCTTTACAAAAATAATTGAATAAATGTGGTATGTTGATGTTCACATATGTGTTTTCAATTCCACTTCACTTTACATGAATACAATTTGCACTTAAAGCTGCCATTCTTAAGTTTATTTATTTATTTATTTATTACCAGTAGGTGGCAGATGTCAAAACTGTTTTCCCCTCCTCTCACCTGGCCTTTGTTCAGTCTCACCTGAGCTCTCTTCAATATCAGACAGCAGTAACATAGATAGCATCTAGTGGTGATATGTGAGAATACAGCACAGGGAGGGGCCAGCCAGTCTAATTACACATGGTAGCTTTAATTTACTCTCTTTGGTCAACAACCTGAAATTTACTGGCATTACAATTAAAAATGAAAAAAAGAACTCACTTTGTTTTTATCTCAATGACAGTTATAAAACGTGTTGAATCTGTACCTGGGTAAATTAAGAAAGTTTGGGAACCATCTGGCGTAAAATAAATAAGTTCACCGAGGCTACAGTACGTCTTGCACTCCCTCTCACCCCTGCCTCCACACTGACCTTTTTATCATTGCTAATTCCCCTTGTTTGATAATGGCCTTTTATTGGTGAACACATTATTAAGGCTTGTCAGTCAGTCTAAATACCAGGAATAGTTGGACAGGAGCCTAAACAAGGGCCTTGGTGGTACACAGATTACTCAGAGTGATGGATAGGCCGGGTTTGTGAGGGGAGAGGGAGGTATCGCTCTGATGCAGGTGGAGGGGGGGGGGTGTGGACAGGGGCCAAGTGTATTACAGTGTAGGGTGACGGGTGAGGGCTCAGTGCAGTGGGGGGTTGTTTTCTGTGGTCCCACGCAGAGAGCCCGGTCAGCAGCAAATAAGATGATGGACACTTGGTAATGGACTTGAGCGACAGGTGCAGTCGGGATGTTGGAGATAATAGGTGGAACAACAAATGGTCACAGTTTTATATAGCGCGTTTCCACCTTCAAGGCACTCAAAGCGCTTTACATCAAGGAACCACTCACCCATTCAAGTGTCTTGCCCAAGGACACAGCAACAGCATTCATCTGTGGGAGCTGGAATTGCACCGCCAACCTGTGGGTCAGTGGATCTGACCGCTTTCCCAGTGATGTCTACGTCAAGAGCGGGGTTCAAACCACCAACCTTCGGATCAAATATATTTCATGTTTTTTTCACATTTTCGTTATTGTGTTCCAAATGCAGTCACAAATGATATATTGACCCTAAATAAATATGTGCTTTTTTTTTTACATTTAATCATTTTACTTTTATTAATTTAATAAATTTTTTCAGTTACTTTTATTTATACAAACGAAACAAATAAGTACATAAGTCCATTTGAAACATTAAAAACAGCCGCAGGTCCGATTATAAATGTTTATCACCAGATTATGAAAGTTCATTTGTGGCACCACAGTATCCAATTTTGCATGTCCTTGAAATATATTAAATATTTGGGAAGCAAAATAACCAAAAGCGTTTTTCCCATTTCAGTTCTAATGTGGCCAGTTTTTAGACTTGAGAAGTCTAAAATCATGAGATCTTGTAATAAAAGTTCCGTATGAAGTAGTCCCAAGTCCCCGTTATGAATACATTTTACACAGTGTTGTTCTCTTCTGACACAAAAAAGGGCCGCCTAGTGAAAAAAAAATGTTACAGAGGCTTCCAATTGGTCAAAAATGACGACAATCCAATGAAGTCAGTGTAATCTTTTACCTTACACATTTTGAGTGTATTTCTCCAAACAAAAGACTATAATGACATAAGAGCATTAGTGAGTGTATGATCTGAATATTAGCCTTTGGTGCTGTTGTGCCAAATTTTCCTTTTCAGTCTCGTTCAGTGGTCAGGTGAGTGAGGAAGTGCATCTGGATCAGAATCGATACCGAAGAAGCTCTGCGTTGACCATAAAGCCTCTGTCGTGTACTATATAGTTATTACTTTCTCTGACATTTGGACCACTGGCATTTAGAACGATGGTTTGTTTTAGATGTGTCCATCCCCCCACTGAGAGATGAGGGGCTTAACTAGAGCTCTGCCAGCCCCGTCTACTGGTTACTCTGGTGAGGTGACAGGCTGATGGTAAAAGTGCTCTCTATATGCGCTGCTGTAGAGAAGAGGGAAAAAAAGAACACAAAATCTGCTCACGTCAACAGGACCAGGCTGACCTGCTGTAGAGAGAGGATTACTCACCACTCTTGCAATCAAAATACCTTGAAAAACATTCGGACAGTGAGAGGGGTCACCTCTTCTCAGATCTGACCTGTCACTTGACCTGGCTGCGTCACCTGCTTGTCTCCACGGAGATATATATGTTTACTGTCAGACTGCCAATGACATCTCCATGGAGACAAGCGGGCGGAAAAGTTACATAGTGCATAAATGAATGGAGGCATGGACTTGAAACAAGTTTGATGTATATGTTTAGTTTATGTTATTCAAAGACAAGTATTTCACACAGATTTTGAAATGTAACAAAGCTTCAAATGTAGTGATTTTGTTCAACAGAAACAACTGAATCAATCGTTTTTTGTAGCTGTTTTTATTTGTATATTTTTGTTTGCTCAAACGAACGTGTTAAAAATAAACCCTCAGCCTTTTTAGGGGGTCTCAAATAATAATAAAAAACACTTTTACTTTTCAGTCCTGTTCAAAAATGTAGTAGAGTAGAAAGTACAGATACCTGCTCTCAAATGTAGTGAAGAAAAAGTAAAAAGTATCCACTTTAAATTGTACTCAAGTAAAGTACAAATTTTTACTTAAAGGTCCTATATGACACAAAATTGACTCTTGTGAGCTTTAAGCCATGTTATAATGTTGTTACTTCCTCAAAAACATACCTGGAGTTGTGTTTTGTTTCATTCACATTATTAGTCTGTCTACATCTTCAAAGCTCAAAATGCTCTGTTCCACTTTATGATGTCATGAAGTGGCAGTTTTCAAGTTAACAGCTACCTTTTACCTTTTGTTTAGTAGAGATTGGAAATTCCAGGGCTGAAATCATCCAAATGATTCTAGCGAAGGTGTATGGAGTTAAAAACACATGACGATGTATTACTACATGACATCACAAGGTGGAACAGAGTGTTTTCTGTTTGAGAGAAGAACTCTGCCTAAATATGTAGGGTTTGTGTGTTAAACATGTGTGAAGGAAACAAAACTCCAGATATGTTTGTGATGAGAAAACAACATTATAACATAGATCAGGAAATAGTGTAATATGGGCCCTTTAAGTACAGTACTTTACTACTTTTACTTGTTACGTTCTACCACTGACTAATAAAAAACATCAATAATATATAATCCCAAAAATATGAATGTATCTTTTTTCTTCTGGCAATAAATCCTGCCAACGTTGCCAAATTAGTGTCTTTGGCAGGCCAGAGACAGAGTATACACTTAAACACTGCGTGAGGACACTAGCAGCCATATGTTAGCTCCACAGTGCATTGTTTTGAGCACATGCTTGGAATCACACTATAATTTCTCACATGATGCGCCATTACCCACAAGCTTCTGATTCTACACACGGCACAACACACCTGCTCAAATCCCAGTCCAACAGTAGCAACTGTAACAATGGCAGGGCTTAGCGGGACAGCGGCAGCCCCCTGTAGATTCAATGCGCCCTTACACTACAACCATTCATTCACGAACTCCGAGCTGGATATCTCACTCTTGTTTTAGCCAACGCAGTCGCAGCTGTGCACTCCGGTAATTAAAACAGAGACCTTTACATGAAACGTCAATCTTTATTCTGGCTTTTAGTGACAACCATATTCGGCTAATGCAAGCGATATGCCCGCTGAGGAGAATTTGATATTGGCTTTGCAGTTTTGGAATCGTGCCATGGATTTGATAGGAAGTATTGTGCAGTGCTGTTTGGCTTTTGGGGGATGGAATGATTTTAATATAAGATTGGCGATAGATGTTTTTATTTATTGAAATTTTCTTTTTAGTTCCTTGTTTTCGTATTCCCATATCGGTGTCAGGAGTCTTGTCTGTAAATGCAGGATTAAATGAATGCAATGAATGAGCTATTGTTGTTATGGTAAGGTTTAGCTTGAGGCCAGGACTGACTGTGACACATCTCGGTTTGGTTTTCTAAGCTAACAGACCATTTAATACAGCGTACAATACTACCTCAGGGCTCAGATTAAGTTGACATCCATCTCATTTGAAAACACGAGGATTTTATAAATGTGGGGACAAAATGAATCACATCAGGCTAATTCAAAATTTGGGGCTGATGCAAAGGGTACACTCGCTTTTGAACATCTGTGCATGTAAAATTATATTGTTTGAGTACTGAAACTATCATTATACTTTGACTAGTAGGTATTATAAAGTTTTAAGGATTAAAATACACACTCAAAAGTATAGTGCATAGGTCTCTTTTAAATGTGTACCTAGGCATCCACCACCTGCTTAAAATACACACTCAAAAGTATAGTGCAGGTCTCTTTTAAATGTGTACCAAGGCGTCCACCACCTGAAGAAATACTCAAGTAAAAATAAAAGTATCACATGAAAAAAATCCAAAAAAAACTTATGTAAAAGTATTAAAGTACCTGTTTAAAAATGTACTTCAAGAGTAAAAAGTTAAAGTATTTTGCAGATTTTGAGGTCTTATAAAACTTCAAATGTAGTGATTTTGATAAAACTTTGAGCTGAATTTTGTTCAGCAGAAACAATTGAAACACATTGTTTTTGTCTAGCTGGTTTTATTTGTATATTTTGGTTTGCTTAGACTATGAACATGTTAAAAATAAACCCTCAGCCTTTTCAGCAGGTCTCAAACAATAATAAAATACTTTTACTTTTCAGCCCAGTTTAAAATGTCGTGGGTCTCAAACAATAATAAAATACTTTTACTTTTCAGCCCAGTTTAAAAATGTCGTGGAGTAGAAAGTACAGATACCTGCTCTCAAATGCAGTGAAGGAAAAGTAAACAGTATCCACTTTAAAATGTACTTAAGTAAAGTACAGATACCTGAAAAATCTACTTAAGTACACTACTTTACTACTTTTACTTAGTTACATCCCACCACTGCTTGTCTGCATAAAAAGGTTATTGCTTTGTCTGGAATGCTCCACAGTATTGCATTAATCTATCTTTAATTTACTCAATTACAAGTTTTTATTGCTAAAAATACCTTCAAAAACATGCATTCTTACTGTGATTACTCGCCTTTCCGGAGATCTGACCTGTAAGTTTGCATGATGACGTCACCTCCTCGTCTCCATACAGAGAAATAAGTTTAATATGATACAGGTGGCAGACCCTCCCCCAGAAAAGTGACATAGTGCATCTTTAAACACTGTCGTTATGTAAAGCTATATAAACTCACACAGCAGCTCAACAAAGCTCCTGACACACACACACACACACACACACACACTGGCCCGTAATGCCATGCCACTCTGCCGTACTGCTCTGCCAGTTGTCAGTCACTGCCTTTGAGCACAAGGCCTGAGGGACTAGAGTTAATCCGCGTGGAGACAGCAAGACGGGCACACAGGGCTAGCATCCACACGCACACACACACACACACACACACACACACACACACACGCACATTAATACAGTGACTGATGGCATGTCGTACGCTAACTACCTCTGCATGATGAAACCTTGTGTCCCTTCCTAAGATCTCCTGACAGATTTGAAAGACGACACAACTCCTCTCTCATAAAAACGGACTACCTGTCGTTCCCATCGCTCATAACGCCGAACATTTTGTGCCACTTCAGAACACAAATCACAATTTCTCCCAAAGTCCTAAATCCTGATTAATTTTCTCCCTTGTCACGACTGTTTAAACTTTTAGTCTGCGGTTAATGAAAGGAGACAGGAAATTAAAAAACCCCACTGCCAGTACACATTTTGTTGTGATCGTCTGCAAATAACGGCAGACTAAATATTGCGTGCTTGTAAAATGTTTCACAGGGATAACATAGCCACATGGTTCATTTCGTTTTTATAGTTTTTATCTGTTCAATATAACAAATCGCAAATGAGGGGCTTAGCATTGTGCGCTGCCGAATCCTCGCTTTATCCCAAGTTAATCATATATTGACAAAACCCCACACAATTGCTCTATATGTTCGTCTATCACCTTAAATTGCCTTTTTACCGCCGCGCGCTGAAAAGCTAGTTCGTGCTAACGTGTCGGCTCCACTGTATGATAATCTATGGAGCGAAGTTATACGAAATTGTGTTGTGATTTGTAACGCGGCTGTCCAGAGCTGCAGATGAGTTATCGGCGTATTTGTTGTATTCAGTCATCATCATCTGAGACACTGCTGCAGTTAGGGGACCACAAGGGAAAGTAGTTGAAGTTTAGCATACTCGGGAATGAAAGTTGCACAACCGCGAGAACAGATGGTGATAAGGAGTTTGCTGCCGCTGTGTTCTGCGATTTTTGATGTAGTTTTTCTGTCAGTGCTAAATGGGATACATCAGTTAGCTGGAGAGGCTCGTGTGAGCAGTCCTACCAGCTGTAATAACATTGCACTGACAGATTTATTCAGTGTTTGAGTTTCGGTGATGATCTGATTGGTGGCAACAGTATCCACTCTTCACATCCGTAGCGGGAAGGAGTACCTAACAGCGTTCATGTTCGTTATCTTAAGATGAGATAAAATTAGATGTAAAATTTGACCACTTTCCCTGGGAATCCCAAACCACATCCGGATGTGGCTCTATAGATACTGTGGGAGAATTGTTTTATAGCGGACGAGAGCAGTTGACGTTGCCATTCTTGTCTCTGCCCTCATATGGGAACTATGCAACTGCAGAAGAAGCTTTGTCTCACCGACGGCACAGAAAGAAAACGCACGATTCTGAAGATGTCAAATAAAACGCAAATAAAAAACAAAAAAATATATAAATAATAATAAAATACAAGATTGCGTTTTGTCTTCAGTAACACCTGCCCAGAGTTGTTTTAATCTTATCTCAGTATATTTGGAATCGCACTCTAATCCCAATACACTGCTGTTAATATCATTTCCTTAAAGCCAGATAGTTTTAGAGTCAAATTCAATGCTCACAATATAAACAATAGTGAAAAGAGCTGCTGTCCTTGGGTCTAGAATGCCTGTCTGCTGTGTGCATGTGTGCGTCATCCACCTCCACTTTATTATTATGTCTTTGATGAACAGGGCATGCGAGTGCAAACCCAAGGGCACGGTCCATCCATGTGCCATCTGTCAGCGGCTTGTCATCTGGCTTTGGTAATTACACAAGCGTAAATATGGGCAGGCCACGGTCGCCGATGGCTCTGAGATCTATGTGGCACACGCTGCTGTTCGTCTCTGCTGATTCAACGCTTTAAGTCGGGGATTTTCTCTAAAGAACTGGTCAGAGCGTTTATGGGACAAAGGTGGAAGTGACTCGGGAACAAGGCCTTTGACCCTGATAGCGGCATGTTGATTAGGTGTCGACCTTCAGAGTTAGGACGGAGATGGATGGCGGTTTTGCTGCGTCATAAGCGTCTTCTACCCAGGTGTGCTACGCTGTATTCCTTATCTCTACTTGTGATTTCTGCTGACAACAAAGCAAATCTGACATCTGTCGCACAATGAGTTGCATAAAATATTGGCATATCAAGCAACCCCCCCCCAAAAAAAAACCCAATACAAAAAACTCTGCAGTCCAAAGTCTAGATAAGTCGTAAGTGAAGTAGTGAGTCACTTGGCCTAAAAACTATGCCTAACCATCAGTGCATGCTATGACGATAGTTGATGAAAAGAAAAACCGACAGTTTGCAAAGAATGTGCCCCAAAATTTGACATTAAACTGATATAAAAAATATTAGATTATGCACAGAGCCATCAGCCTAAAAAACATAAAAATGACAGTGTAATGTAAGACACAGCCAACTTTAAAGGGCCCATATTACGCCATGTTCTTTCGTTATAACGTTGTTTCCTCATCAAAAACATACCTGGAGCTGCGTTTTGTTTCATTCATACATGTTTGACACACAAACCCTGCATATTTAGGCTGAGTTCTCAAATAGAAAACACTGTTCCACCTTGTGATGTCATGTGGTAATACAGGAAGTGCTCCACTGTGTTTGTAAACTCCGTACACCTTCACTAGAATCATTTGGATAATTTCAGCCCTAGAATTTCTAATCTCTACTAAACAATACGTAAAAGGTAGGTGTTAGCTTGAAAACTACCGCTTCATGACATCACAAGGTGGAACAGGGCATTTTGAACTAATAATAAAGGATTACTCAAATGTGTGAAAAAAATACAACTCGGCATTTTGAACTAATAATAAAGGATTACTCAAATGTGTGAAACAAAATACAACTCCGGGTATGTTTTTGAGGAGGTAACAACATTATAACATGGCTTAAAACTCACAAGAGTCAATTTTGCGTAATATAGAACCTTTAAAACAGAAATTAACTCCAGTTCTAAAAGGGGGCATACCAGAAATATTTTGTTTTTAAATTGATTGTATGATTTCTTCAGTTTAGCTAGTTGTTACCGGAGTTGTATGGTAATTCATATCTGCGTAGCACCACATCTGAATGTATCTATTCTGTATCACCACTGGCACAAACCTCTCTCAACAGCTCAACTGCAAACAACCTGCAAATTACATTTCCAAAATTCAATACTTTTCCCCAGTGCTAAACCATCCTTTCCAAACTCCCAAATTTTCCTGAACAGAAATATGTCGTTTTCATTTCTTAGACATTTATTGCTTTCTCTGGGCATCCAAACGCTGAAAACAAATGAATAAAGATGAAGACGTTTTATGCTTCCTCGACTGTCGAACCTTTGGGAGACAATTCACGGATGCAATAAAAGTGGGCCTATAAAAGCGCAAGAGGAGATCAAGGAGGCAGACATTTGGAAAGGCAGGGCTCACCCTCCTTAAATCTTCTGCTCCAAACATTCTATTTCGTACTTGCATTGAGGTTTTATCTTTATGCCAGCACTGGTAAAAGATTAAAGCCGTCTGTTGGAACCCGGGTCAAGTCTAGGTGGTCTTCCCTAAAACCTCACAGAGAATATCTGTCTTGCTTTACATGTTTATGATTATGTGTTTTTTACAGAAAGGGCACTGCTGTAAATTACTGCACCCTCCCTATACCTGCCAAGACGATGTTCACAAGCAAAGACAACCACTTTAGAATACAGAATAAATACGACTTCATTAAGCACAAAGACAACGGCGACAGTTGGAGTGCTCGTCCTCTGAGCCGAAGGTAGGCAGTTCGAATCCCGCACCCCAATGCTGCAGTTGCGTCCTTGGGCAAGACAACCCGACCCCCTAGTGTACGCCGTTGCATGAATGTGTGTGTGAACGGGTGAGCGTTTTGATTACCTTGAAGGTAGAAAAGCGCTATATAAATTTGGCCATTCACCATTTTAAGATGATATTTGGCAAAGTGATATCGAAGGTCGTTTTGGAGCTTCTGAGGACGCGATCGGCACTCAGGCTTGGTTACCCCCATACCTGAAAGATAAAAAGAATGATAAGTAGAAAAGAGGGGAAGGTGGGAGGGGCATGAGAATGAGAAGACGGAGAGGAAGGGTGCGGGTGGTGTAAGTAAGGACAGGAAAAGGCGTGCGTGAGGTGCTAAACTTGACTGGTGTTGGCATTCGAAGTTTTCTTAATATTTTGATCTTTTTTAGCAAACAAGTTTTGTAAGAATCTCATGCCGTTGCCAAGGCAATGTCAAACATATTCCTAGAACAAGGGGTCATTGCAAATAAGGATGCACCGATATGATACTGGTATTAGACATCAGCGCCGATATTGAAAAATATGATAGGTCGGATATCGGTTCAGTTGATATTGCTTCAGTTGATTTTGGTTCAGTTGATTTTGGTTCAGTCAATATTGGTTCAGTTGATTTTGGTTCAGTCGATATCAGTTCAGTTGATATCGGTTCAGTTGATATTGGTTCAGTTGATTTTGGTTCAGTCGATATCGGTTCAGTTGATATCGGTTCAGTTGATATTGGTTCAGTTGATATCAGTTCAGTCGATATTGGTTCAGTTGATTTTGGTTCAGTTGATATTTGTTCAGTCGATATTGGTTCAGTTGATATCGATTCAGTTGATTTTGGTTCAGTCGATATCGGTTCAGTTGATTTTGGTTCAGCCGATATCCCATTTTTGGTTTATACATTGTAAGTGTAATAAGACAATTTACTGGCCCAAAACACCTAATATTTGGTATTTTTCAAAGTTGTTCTGTTGTTACTTTAAATGATAAATAATAGTTACAGAACACATTTGGATCATTTTTACCATACGCTTTTTGTGTTTAAAGTAAAAAAATGATGTTTTCAGTCTCTGCCCTAGTATCGGTGAATATCGGATCGGTGCATCCCTAATTACGACTCCATGGTATGGGTTAGCTCAGATAGTGCAGATGTAATGCGCTGATTTTACTTCACTATTTTATAGGACCATCACACTCGTCCTATGATCTCTGGAAGCAACATTTCTCACTTCTTATTCCTGTGATTAAAAATAGTGGATTCAGGCTAATTACAAACCACATGTGTTGTGTTATAAATAAAAGTCTGGTGGTATAAGCCGGCTTTCCTTCCACATCCCAAACATCAGTAAATGAATTGGTTAATTGATCAAATGAGCCTATTGGGTTTGCTTTGACATCTCTTGCTGGGTATAAGTGACCATAGACTGTGCTGCTTCTCTGGCAGAATGAAAATGCATGATGGGAAAGTCTTTTGATGTTGATTGACAGGTGAGTACCACTCCTCTCTATCCTTGAGGCTGTAGACTGTAAGGTGCACACTGTGAAGTCAATTGGGTTTTTATTCAATTATGCAGCACTGGCTGATACACGGTCAGATATAGACATGTTCTCCATGGTTACTTTGACAGGGAAAAAGTTTCAAGAACCAATGAATTTAAAACTTATGAAAAGGGAAAAAGTTCTGATGTTTAAATAGGAGTGTGTTATGAAATGGTCTCTGGGTTACATATTATAGCCATAGTTAAATATAAAAGATTTTCCTGTTGTTGGGTTTAGCAAAGTTGATAAGGAAATGCCACCAGCTGAAGTTTCATGGCTAACAATAACGGCAATGTATAGACTATATATAAAAAGAGGGAAAGGCAACAAATACAATAGCTATTGACAAAAAATATATAATAATACAATATATATTTTAAAAAGCTCTATGTTAAGTAGTGAAAGAAAAATGCAATTCTGTCAACTGGACAAAAGTGAAGACAGTTCTGGTCAGTTTGCTGGTGGACACTGCCTTATATCTGTCTGAAGGAGGAGCTAACTACACTGAAACTAACACACCTACTTGTTTACAGTTTCTGTTTGTTAGCTAGAACTTTGTTAACTGAACTAGGCCCCTAATGTGTTCTCTCACACCTATTAGCATACTGGCTAGCACTATTGTTTTTCTGTTTTGATTTGGATCTGACGATGGGGTTATAAATAGGAGATAAATGATGTCTAAGCCCCCCATTCAATTTCAAAGATGGATGGTCTTTCCTAAAAACATTACCTCTTTAACTTTGCGTAACCAAAAATCAAAGTAAATTTATAAGGATTGAAAATATCTGTGTAATCCCTCAGTCGTCCAGGTATGATCCGTAGGAAAAATAAAATTAAAATCTGTCAACTGGACAGATTTAGGAGTGAAGATGTTTCGTTGCTCATCCAAGCGGCTTCTTCAGTTCTGGTCAGATTACCGGTGGACACTGCCTTATCTCTATCTGACGGGAGGAGCTGGCTACACTGATTAAAAATCTTACTCATTGCACTAACTTCTGTGTTGTCACTGCACCCCACACAAAATATTCAGTTTTGAAATTTAGCATGTGCTCGTTTCATATCACATGTACGACTTTGTAAAACGCCACATTTGGATAAAAAGTAACTGATCAGTATATTTCCTCAACTGTAGCTTCTACACTTGTCCTCTGAGTGGTCCATTCTCCACTGCACTGTCTCCTCTGTCTGTGTTGTTTGTGAGCGCTTTGGTGCAGATAGCTGACGCAGCGTTCTGTCTCCCTCACGGTGCCTCGCCGCTGAAGAAGACCGAGGAGAAAACTCTCCGTGTATCTCAGCCCTAATCTGATCAAGCTATTCCTTAGACAGGCCTTTTACCGCCGCAGTGAATCAGTTGCATTACTTAGCTGCTTTTTTAAGGAGCCGGCCAGTTTGATGGAAGCATCGCAGGTCAAGCTCATAAGCCTCGTCTGAATTGCAAATTAAAACCTGTGGTCAGCACGCGGTAATGAATTTGAAGCAACTCTTTTGAAACTTTTCTTGTGGAGAAGGAGCTATCTCGTTTTGAAATTCCGGGCTTTAATTTAGGAGTAAGCAGGAAAAGTGGAATGCCATGAAATCTAACACTCTTATGAATTTTATCAGCAAGTAAAGCAACTGTGAGTGTTTATATATAATTTTGGTCCTAAATATTTTGAATGTAATTATTTTTGTCAATATAATATAAATTGGCTCCATGTTTTTGTTACAATGTGTAGTTCAAAATGTACCCTTATATAGTAGTTGGAAAGTTGTGGCTCAGTAGTAGAGCTGCAGCACATTTTAAGGTAACTCAAATGCCTCTGCTTTGTTTGTTTATACTAAAATACAGCCTCTGTCACCTTAAGTCCCTCTACTCTCCTTAATCACAGTATCGCAAGCTAATACCTGGGTACTGTCCAAACTGCCACCTAAGACCAGAGGTGGAAGAAGTACTCAATTTTGTTGCTTAAGTAAAAGTACAGATACAGGAGCAAAAAAAAAACAAAAAACGCTCAAGTAAAAGTAAAAGTATCTAATAAAAAAATTTACTTAATTGAGTAAAAGTATTAAAGCACCCCTTTAAAAATGTACTTAAAGAGTAAAAAGTAAAAGTACTGTACTTTGTGCAAATTTTGAGGTCTAATAAAGCTTCAAATGTAGTGATTCTGATAAAGATTTCTGCTGATTTTTGTTCAACAGAAACACCTGAAGTGATTTTTTTTTTCCTGCCTGTTTTTATTTGTATATTTTTGTTCTCTCAAACTATGAAGATGTTAAAAATAGCCTTTTCATCAGATCTCAAACTATAATTAAAATACTTTTACTTTTCAGTCCTGTTCAAAAATACAGTGGAGTAGAAACTACAGCTCTCAAAATGTAGTGAAGTAAAAGTAAAAAGTATCCAATTAAAAATCTAAAAGAAGTAAAGTACAGATACCTAAAAAAGTATACTTAATTACAGTAATTTACTACCTTTAATTTGTTGCCTAAGACCCAACGCAGAGACCAAAGCAGAGCAATAGTTGATGATTGGTTTTCTTAGGCTATTTCAAACAAGTGCAATTCCTATTTAAGCACTGAATGAAGTTCTCATCCAAACTTTGCTCTATCAACAATAACTTGCTAAAAGTCATGAAAGATGTTTGAGGTCAGCATTCTCAAGTTCTGTTCATGTGGGCGCTAATAATCCTCACAGCTGAACACTGTAATATTAGGGAGGACAGACGTTTTGGCACAGACCCACTAACCCTGATATAAGCTATCACCGCAAGACAGATACTGGCAAACATAGGTCATTAGTAACAACTCCTATCTGTATTGACTACATATCCAAACTGTTATTATTGCATGACCTGCCATCCCCTTTAACATGTCTAAACTCACCATTTTGTTTATAATATCGTACTCCAACATTTTGACATGAGAGCAGAATCTATTTCAGAATAAGTTTCAATAATGCATAGTCTTTTCCAATGGTGGAACGTAACAAAGTAAAAGTAGTAAAGTACTGCACCTAAGTATAAATTTGAGGTATCTGTACTTTACTTAAGTACATTTTACAGTGAATACTTTTTACTTTTCCTTCACTACATTTGAGAGCAGATATCTGTACTTTCTGCTCCACTACATTTTTGAACTGGACTGAAAAGTAAAAGTATTTTTTTTAATTGTTTGAGACCTGCTGCAAAGGCTGTGTGTATTTTTATCAAGTTCCCAATTTGAGCAAACCAAAATATACAAATAAAAACAGCTGGAATAAAAAGATTCAGTTGTTTCTGTTGAACAAAATTCATCACAAATCTTTATCAAAATCACTACATGTGAAGCTTTACAAGATCTCAAAATCTGCGCAAAATAATGACCTTTTTACTCTTTAAGTACATTTTGAAACAGGTAGTTTAATACTTTTACTTACTTTACTTTTTTAAGCGATACTTTTACTTTTTAGTTTTTTTTTTTTACTTCAGTACTTTTAATTAAGTAACAAAAGTGAGTAGTACTTCTTCCATCACTGGTCTTTTCTTGGGTAGTGTGAAATTATTTGTTAGCCCAAACTCATCTGGAAAACAACAGCTTTCAGTGATTTCCCTTGTCCCAAAATGAAACAACCAAAATGAAATGGTAAAATCTTCTGCTGTAAGATGAGACACGCTACCTGGAGGCTAAGTCAGCTCTGCGATAATAGTAAACACAAGCAACAATAAACGCAGCCTCAGCCCCTCTGAGTCTTCCTCTATCATATCCATACATTATTCATGAATCTGGGGGAAATAAATATGTATATCATCATCATACATGGAAAGATTTGAGTGTAAAATGGGATCCAAAACGCCTCATGCTATGATCAAATGTTTTCAAGATTTTGGCCTCTCGTAGGGAGTCTCAACTGATTTGAAAGGTTGGGCTGTTGTGTGTGTTATATCAATCAAACTATAAGAGAATTTCAGGTCACTGTGTCCATTCACCTACAGTGTTCAGAGCTCCTGCCGGCCCAAACCAAGGACGCCAGTGTAGACAGTAAATCATTCAAACTGTGAGAAATTCTGTCTTGGCATTTCTTATTAAAAAAAATCCCTATCAATCATTTTGAAACATCTTATACCATGGTACCACCTGCTAAAAGATTCATGGCTAAATTAGAACAGACCCAATGTGACCACTTACCAAAATGGTAAGTGGTCACATTTTTATATAGCGTTTATCCACTTTCAAGGCACTCAAAGCGCTTTACATCAAGGAACCACTCACCCGTTCGCATATACATTCATGCACCAGTGTACACGGACAGTAGGGGCGAGGTAGGTTAAGTGTCTTGCCAAAGCATTCATTTGTGGGAGCTGGATTCGCACCGCCAAGCTGCGGGTCAGTGGATCTGACCGCTCAACCTATGATGTTAATGTCGAGAGAGGATTTGAACCACCAATCTTTTGATCAGTGGACAAACGGTCTACCAACTTAGCTACTGTCGCCCCTAGTCTAGACATTTAGGCCTGATACTGCAAAAAAAAAAATGGGTTAAATGAATGAATGAATGAATGGGAACTGAATTATATCAAAATCATAAGGTCACCCCAGTAAGACAACTGGACAGTGAAACTATTGTGGACGTGTGACATGAGCTCATGAAGAATACTTGTCCCTATCGAATAAACCGAAAAAAAAGACCAACTTTAAGTGCCATCCTTACCATGAAGAGCACCTCTGCCCTTACACATATACAGACTCTTCATTATCCCGCTCCCCTTGTGCTCGGGTTTCCTTTGGCCATGTTACAACCGACGGCGGCCCTAATAGCTTCCACTAAATGTTTCTTTCTCTCTTAATAAGCAGACATTAAAAGAGGCTAAAATCTGGAGCAAAGTACACAGAGGAGAGGGAAAACAAACCACTCCAAGCAGAATGGACCACTTCCCTTTTTTATATCGCAGCATCTCAAAACAGGCTGCTCTTTTATCGCCTGTCAAATCTGCTACTTGTGTGAAAAGTGGCAAAGAGGGAGATAAAAGAAGTGGAATGGGTATGGAGAGGTTTATCCCGGACATCCTGGGTGAGAGAGACCCAAGAGAGGAGAGACAGATCGGCCCAGGCTGTGCTAAGTGTCTCTTGGATGAGGAGGTTTTTGTGTTGCCTGAGTGGGAAGGGCTCTTTAATATTTGAGCAGTACATGTTTACAGATGAGACTCGGGAGGCCAGAGTTGGAACACTGAACAGGCAGATTTCACTAACCCCAGTTCCTGCCAGGAGAGTGTAAGTGATAGGATGTTTCAAGGGAACTTTTTCCAGATTAGATATGAAAAGACAGAAATGCATGGCCGATAATGTTTCTGGGCACGTTGTGTATGCAGAAGTCTGGTTTTGTTGAGATTTTCTGTTCTTACGTGAGTGAAGATTTGCAGCCGAGCCTTGGATGAGTTCTCCAACTTAAACAAGGCGTGGATTATTATCTTATATTTTGGACGTTTTAAATCACAATATTGATCTGAAACAGCTTGATTAAATATACAAGTCAGCTGAAAACTGGCGCTGATTTCTGACTGCCCCGTTACAGTACGTTGTCATGGATTTATGTAATCACAACAAGGTACTGCTGGACCACTGATGGCCCTATGGGAAGCTATACAGTTCATAGCGAGCAGTGAGGCAAAATGGCTACGCAAAGCCACTGAATCCTATGTGTATGGCCTATTAAGGAAAAACGTGATGTGCACTTTATGGGGTTAGTTTCCCTAGTTTCCCTGGAATTTTTGGAGCGATGGTGTCTTCACTGAAGGAGTGTAATAATTGCTCAGACATGCACTTAATCAAACTAAATACAACTTAAATAAATGAGAATGGACAATAACATAGGGAAAAACTCTTCAGTTTTGCATATTATATCTCCTTTTAACCAAAGTCAGTCTGATATCATAGGCTGCAAACAAATTCATTCAACAATAATATTTTTGTCTCTACATTTTAGGCTGAAAAAGCAAACTAACAATCAAATCAAACAACTTCCATTTCAAAGTTACATTTATGCGAGTGAGAAAACTTGATGCACTTGAGCTGGGAAGTATCAGAGGAACCATTCACACTCCACTACAGCAGGTGGCAGTAATACCCATGTTATTTTGGATGTCAGCATATCCCATGTGAACCCAGCAGTCAGGTTAGGGTTAGGGTTAGTGCGATTCTTTCAATGTAATTTATAGTTGTGGTGTCTGCTTTACATACATAATGTTTTAACTGTTGGTAGATTGCAAATGCATTAATACCAGAATCCTACATTTACAATCTAAGATAAACAGTGGCGGAAGAAGTAGTCAATATCATTACTTAAGTAAAAGTACAGATAGTGGAGCAAAAAATACTCAAGTCAAAGGAAAAATATCACATGAAAAATTTTACTTATGTAAAAGTATTAAAGTACCTGTTTAAAAATGCACTTAAAGAGTAAAATGTAAAAGCATTTCACAGTTTTTCAGATCTAATAATGTAATGTAGTGATTTTGATAAGACACACGATTCGTGTTGAACAGAATCGACAGAAACAATGGAATCAATAGTTTTTTTCCCTATCTGTTTTTATTTGTGTATTTTGTTTGCTCAAACTACGAATGTGTTAAAGATAAACCCTTAGTCTTTTCAGCAGGTCTCAGACAATAATAAAAAACATTTTACTTTTCAGACCAGTTCAAAAATGCATACAGTAGAAAGTACTGATACCTGCTCCCAAGTAAAAGTAAAACATATCCACTTTAAAATGTATTTAAGTAAAGTATACCTAAAATGTATACTTAAGTATTGTACTTGACTTTTTTTTTTTTACTTTGTTACGTTCCACCACGGGAGAGATAATGAATGGCCTTAGTATGCTCAAAATAACTTAGATACTCAATGACTTGATAGCAAATGAAAAATACTTTGGCTTGCCCTCATTAAACCATATAAAACATAATCTGACTAAAAAGTTTCTCTGCTGAACAGTTGTTTTAAGTCACTGCTGACTCACAGTGTGGTCTGACACATTAAATGCTTAGACAGGAGGAAATGTCTTTGCTTATTTTCTCTGGGTCTCTCCTCCAATAAGTGCTCCATAAGATTGAACTCCAGTCCTGCTCCAAATCACTTCATTGATCCCTTGTCTCCAGTTCCATCTTAATGTTAGTAGTGAGATGTGTCTTCTGTTGTCGTTATATCGAACCGGGATCTCTCTGTGATCCAAGTTGGTATTGTATATTACACTGAGACACATGGCTGAGCTGGTAAATTCATTTGTTTGGCTTGTAATCTGGTTTATAGAGTGTCCTGGAGGAAGGAGACATGGTGCTTGTCCCAGTTTTGTTCTCTTATTGTGCTGCCACTCTTTCTGTCTGTTTGCCTCTAAATGGGTTTTGATTTCTTATTGCTGTTTTTCACCACCACATATCGTTCTATTTTGCTTTAAAAGAGCTGAAGGCTATGCTACCTTGTCTGGTTCTTATGTAAGCCCATAATGTATGCAAATAATATTGTGCTGTGTGTCTGATGTTGTTGGCACTGTTTTTAGATTCACACTGAGCATTAACTGTCCTATCAGAAAAAAATCAGTAAATCAGTAGAAAGATACTTAACCCGAACTACAATACCTCCACTTTGAATCCAGGTCAGGGCACTATATCATTGTCAGACTTGTGCCTTGGCAGGGGCCTATACTCTGGAAGTTTTTTTTTTTTCTATAAATTATTATTCCGTTTTTGTACATTGCATTGTGTAAAAAATACTATCCAAGTGTGACCTCCCTCCACCATGGTCCCATCCCCTGTGATTGACACACACCCTTAAAAGCTATTTATCAGCCTTTGGCCTCTTACCACTTGTTTAATGCTATCATCAATAGACTCCCTGTTCCAACAGTATCCTCCTATTTCTTCCTTTCTTTCTTGTACAACAAAGTAAAATCAATTAATGGTTGATTATATGGTTGAATCTCGATTTAAATGTTGAGCATTGTAATTAGTGATGTGATGTTGGAGAACGAGTCGGCTCTTTTGAACGGTTCCTCAACATGAACGGCTGGAGCCAGATCTCATTTTTTAAAAGAACCAAATCTTTTTCTTTCCAATTTTTATGCATTTTTTATCTGAACCAACACAAGAATCAGCACAGAAGCAGAGCAGGCGACACGAGTGAAAGCTTTGTGCACAAAAACATCATAATAATAGTTAAAAAAAAAAAAAAAATAGCCTTTTATTATTGTAGTGCAACATTTTATTTAAATTTTCATAATTTCGAAGGATAAACACACTCCCACTCTCAGTTTGAACCATTTTAAACAAATCTTGGTCATTTCTTTCCGTGATTAGTTTGTAGCTAAAATTAGTTCTCACGTTGGCTTCTGTCATATGAATAAACAGTAAAAGAGCCAGTCTTTTGAATGGCTCTTTGAAGAGAACGGATCCAAAAGATTCGAATCCCACAAAGGAGCCAAAAATCCCATCACGAATTGTAATTTTAAAGATGCAGTATGTAACTTTTTGTATGGAGGGTTTGACACCTTCTTGTCTGAAGATGCTATTGCTTTGACTAGAATGTTCCAGAGTAGGAGATTATACAGTACTTATCTGTCTCCGTGGAGATAAGGAGGTCAAGTTATAAGTCAGATGTGTGGAGAGGCGACTCCACTCACAGAAAGAAAGCATGTTTTTTCAAGGAATTTTTGAGCAATAAATAATACACATGTAATAAAATGAATTTCAGATAGTTAAGTTAAATGCCATACTGTGGAAAATTCCAGGCAATGGAAAAACGCGACATGTATGTATGGAAGCCCTACCAGAAAAGCTTCATAGTACACCTTTTAAATAACTGTGACTCTTCAGTGAGCACTGTGATAACTGTGTGCATATATATCACTAATTATTAACATTCTTAAAGTCTTTTTACAATGTATTTCACTGGCAGTAACTTCAGCGGCTGCTTTTCTCTTTGAAACAAACACACTTATTGCACACTATTTCTGATTGCTGTAGAAAGGCGTCAAAGCCCCATGCAATACACTGCTCAACCCTTATTAGCCCTTAGGTTGATCCCTTGACCAGCAGCTACACCATGACTTATGTGTTTGCGATAAAGGCTGTGCCCAATCCATTGTGGGACACTTATTAATTCCAATGACCGCTTTATCTGCACTGGGACCGTGTGTACGCGTGTGCTGTATGCATTAGCAGACCACATTGGTTTGCCTTGACCGTGCTCCACAGAACATGTTTACTGCAGTTTATCTTTCAAACAACTCATCTCCATCAAATATCTATTGTGGCTCCATTGTCCACCTGTGCTCTGCTTACTTAATGCCCTTTTTGTTTGCAACTACAGATCATTCCCGTAATGGCCGCCCATTCCATGTGGATCAGATGTGACAAGCGCAATCTGTCTACAAAGACCACTGCATCCCATTTGCAACAGGGGTATAATGAGGCTACGTTCTCCCACGCACTATACGTGAAGTGAAGCTGACCAGTTAAAAGGCTCTACCTGATTTTTGCAGCAGTCTAAATGTATTGCCCACTTACCAAATGCATTCTGAGCGTCCTAATTTTTCACTGTGATGAGATTATAAGCGGTTTTCACAATTTTCAGAGCCTAGAGTGGGGTTTACATCATGGCAAAGCTAACACAAACTAGCATGCTAAGTATGTCCACAAAACAAAGAAAAGGCAAGATTGTGGCAGTTGTAGATTTAGTTCTTGATGGAATGCACGGATCAGGTGAAGAGATTACCACTAATCCGGACCTGGACCTGGGTGTAATAAATTAGATGGCCAATGGACATTTTGACATCAAAGGTTTGACCCAGAATTCTTGACAAACCAAAAACGACATTCAGACCACCCGTCAGAGGCGAAAAGTAAAAGTAGTAAAGTACTGTACTTCACTACATTTGAGAGCAGGTATCTACAGGTACTTTCTACTCCGCTACATTTTTAAACTGGACTTAAGAGTAAAAGGATTTTTTATTATTGTTTGAGACCTGCTGAAAAGGCTGTGGGGTTATTATTATAACATGTTCTTAGTTTTGAGCAAACAAAAATATACAAAAAAAAAAACCCCTACCAATTCAATTGTTTCTATTGAACAAAATTCAGCTGTATCAAAATCACTACATCTGAAGCTTTGTAAAACTTCAAAATCTACGTGAAATACTTTTACTTTTTAAGTACTCTTTAAGTACATTTTTAAACAGGTACTTTAATACTTTTACTTAAGTAGATTTTTTCATGTGATAGTATTATTTTGCTCCCGTATCTGTACTTTTACTTAAGTAACAAAATCGAGTACGTCTTCCACCATCGCTACCCATGATATAAATGTTTATGTTGCTAGGCCTGATTTCCTCATGTAGTTTACAGTTAGTAATCGTAGATATTCTGTTATGGCTCTAGTTCCTGTTTTTTCTCACCACATCCCTCCTTTGACCCATTTGTCCAAATCCAAGTTTGAAGGGTCATGCCATATCTTCAGCACTCGCCTGGCTATATGCTTTCTATAAATGTTGTTTTTTTTAATTCAATAGATCTTTTCCATTGACAGCGTTCTGCCATTCGCAAACCGTTTGACCTCTGATAAACACTAGCCCGCGCAGATGTAGAAATCCATTGGCGTTTTATTGAATGTGAATATGTGCTGCTGGTTGTAAATAAACACCAAAATCGAGTTATAAAACATCACTTCATCATCGAGGAAGTAGGTATCTGTAGTCATCACTAGAGGAGAATCTCATTTTGTGAACGTCCCGACAGATTGCTGATTGAGTTGTTTGGCCCCACAAGATGGCACCGCTTAGAAATACAAAGCGTTTCATATGCTGTCTGTTTATGTGCAGTGCATGTCCCTTGGCTAAAGATTTCATTTCGGTTTTGGACAATAACTTCCAAGCAGTACCTCCTGGTTTGGAACGCACTGCAGTATTGTCTTACATGTGATGCAAAGAATATGTAGCGATGAAAAGGATTTGGCAATTGTTGTGTCTATTGGGGAAAAGAATACAATGAAATGAGAGACACGAGGTAGACACGCACTGGCTTTGAAATCTGCTAAACTTCCAGTGTATATGCAGTGATGATATTTGTTATTCAGTGTAAGATTAAATGAGACAGCTGGTCCACTCCTCCACATGTTTGATATGGAGGTGGTAAAAAGGTTAGGGATTTTTCCTCACTGTCTGTAGTTTTCAGGCTGGGATCATTATTCATACATATTATTGCGCAGTGCAGCGGTGAGTGTCACATACGTTCACAAAAGCTGAAAGTCCAAGCTACTTCACGGTGACCACTTTGAAAACATGACTGATAAAATGTTAAAAGTATTATCCTTGTTCATTGAAAGCTGAGGAAGGTTAGTTATTGAAAAACGGCCTTCCCAGTTCTGTACTTCTATCTTCGGTCTTTGAGGAGAAAGTACTTGAAATGGAGTTAAT
>KN483785.1:38697-66640 GCA_000787095.1 Periophthalmodon schlosseri | reverse complement strand
AGCAGCAGGACCACGCCTCAGCCTCCTTCTGTTCCTCTCCAGTGGACCACAGCTCACCTCAACCACACCTATAATTACCTAGAAGCCCTATTTATACAAGCCTAACCCGGCAACACCGTCTGTCTCCGTTCTCTCGACCTCTCCCTTCTACACTTTCAGCCTGAAGAGCTCACCATCTACAGAGAGTCCTGAATCGGCTGGGCTAACCGCCTGAGACAGATCCCCCTTCCTGAGTCTCTACCCAGCCTTCACATCTATTCATATCATCAAAAAATATCTTTATTGTATACCACTGTTGTGCCATGGTCCTTGCTAGAGATGGTATTTCTGGCAATGCAAAATTAAATTTATCTGCCCAAAAAGTACATGTATACTAATTAAGCAGCAAAAAGAAAAAAAAGTACAAACTTTGAATATATTTTTATGGAATATTCTAAAAACTGAATAACAGTCCCGTCAAAATCTGTTGTATTTAGGAGTGAAAAATATTATACGTAGTTTTTCAATTCAATTTACATTTTGGTAGAGATATAAGGCAGTAATCTGACCAGAACAGAAGAAGCGGCTTGGATATGAGCAGCGAAACGTCTACAACGTTCTGTCCAGTTGACAGATTTGAATTGTTCTTTTACTATGGATCAGACCTGGACGACTGAGTGATTGCACAGATATTTTAGTAGAACCCAAAATCACAACAGACGTTGCCTTGCAGGGCTTCACAAAGCTGATTTTATCCAATGAAAGTTAAACAATCAAACAAGGAAGCTGTCACATCAAACAAGTTCATGAGGAACTCCAAAAACGGACCGGCTGTAGATGTGTCCAGGACTGACGTGTACCCATTTGCAGATAGATTGATGGTGTTGTGAGATCGTTTGCTCCACACTAGTCATGGGGTGATATTGAAATTTGGTGTCACGATTATCATGGCCAAAATAATTGCGCTTAACGATTATCACGGTAATTATTTATGTTGCTGACAGGTTCAAAATGTTATGGATATGAATAATTATAATTTTAATCTCATGAATAGTAAAAGAAAAATTCTAATCTGTCAACTGGACAAAAAGTTGTAGGAGTGAAGATGTTTGGCAGCTCATCAAAGCCGCTTTGTCAGTTCTGGTCGGCTTGGATGAGCAGTTCAGTTGACAGATTTGAATTTTTCTTTTATTATGGATCATACCTGGACGACTGAGGGATTACACAGACATCTCATGAATGGGTTCCATATTTAAACAACTGTTATGGAATTGTACTTTGTTATAAGTGAAAAAACAATGAACCAGAAGAGATCATCAGGGAGACGTAGCTTTTTTCTGAACATTCTGGTGATACATTGGCGATTATATTTGTTGGCGATGTCCCAGCAACGATTATTGTCACCCTTTTTATTATGATAAACGATATTATTGTTTGTTATTCCATCTCTACTCTGCACTGTACCACCACCACTTCAGTAAAATGAGTTAACCGCATGAATTAAGTCATATGTTGATCTTGGCAAGCATCTTCCCTTTGTGGCTCTTTGCTCCACACCGCTGTAGTCTTAGGTACTGCATGCCACCCTGCTACACTGTGTATTTCGATGTGCCAATTAGGCGTCTCACTTTCTCGCCACTGTTTGTCATGTGTGAGAACGAATGGGACTTTGAGCTGAGCGTTTCTGTTTGGGTTCCTCCTCTAGCCGAAGCGGAGGGAGTTTGTCATGGACATTTGGTGGATTTAATTAAAGGGGACAAATGATTTATGAAATTACAGCAGATGACGTCTCCATATTTTTTTCTTGCTCAGTGCCACTCTGTTTCCCGAGTGAGTGATGTTGTGTTATTTCTGGCTATACAAACCGTTTTCTTATTTCTGTTGCCAGCTTGAGCTCTGCATCTGAAAATATTTAACTAAAACTCAGTCTGTTGGACATATGCACACACATTCTGCACTAACAGGCGTGCAGTGCATGTGCAAGGGAAAACCTGCCGTGCTTGCACATTTGGTCCCGCACACACAACATAAACAACTGCTCCATTCAAATCAGCCAGGCAGGCACATTGGGAGGCTGTCAGTGGCAAGAAACGTCACATTTTGGGCCCAGATTTAGAGCTCCATAGACAGATAGACAGACACGGAGATGGTCCGACACGCGACAGGATGTTTTTGTTTTCCCGTCTTCAACAAGCCGTATAGCTGTCAACACCAACTTGGAGCAAATGGTTTAAGTTCCCAGAATGAACTGTCACTGAGCAATGGAGATAGATTGGAGTTGCATGGAAGAAGAGATGCAGACCAGGAAACAAACAATGTATAGAACTGAAGTTTCCTTTTAAATGGCACAATATGGATAAGAACAGTATAATATAGCCTACGTAGCCAATTAGCCATATAAGCTCACTGCATTAGCTACATTGAGAGAGACCAATTCGAATCGAAGTGTCTGAAATACTTCTTACCAAGTCTATAATGTCCTTTATGTCAGTATAACTTTAGTAAAACTTACAGAGCACACATCTTCTCAAATGAAAGTATTAATAACCCAAATGTACTTAAAATGGGAGGATTAAACAAGTTACCGTAACATTTAACTAGAAGAAAAAAGTATGTTTTTGAAAATACTCTTAGTACTAGATTTTATGTAAAAAGTATATAACTGAATAAATATCACTTATTTTGTCATGTTTTATTTTTCAGTTATGGCTCGACAATATGTGTAGTGCTATAGTACAGTTTGAAGTCAGTTATTCCATTATCCAAAATGTCATCTTGTGTGGGACTAAACATCTAAACTCCGCCAACAACCACATTTCAAATAGAGCTGCTAAACTGGTGTTTGTAATCAGAAACACCTGGATGTCGTTTATTTTAATTTTAATACATTATTTTTCCACAAAAAATATAAGTTAAAAATTAACGTAAGACCAGATGAACCTCATTAGACTAGGGCAGTCTTTTGTGATGTCACCAACTACTGGAAATTGTAGAGGCCACTGAAGGCAGCACAAACTTAGGTGTTTTTGACCAGAAAGCTGCAAATTTACCAAGTTTGCACTAAAATTGCCAAAAATGACAGGAACAGTAGATAATGCTGCTAAAACATAAAACCTTATACACAGCTTAGCAGCAAAAAAAGTTGATTTAGTCTTAACTTCCACTTTAAATTCTGATAGTTGGCAACTTACGGAGGAGTTGTTTTTAAAGTAGACTTCCCAAAACATAGGCGAAATTTGCAGTTGCTCCTTGTCTTGGTTGGTTTACGTCCAAGGGCTATAGTTTCCCCCACCAACTGCACTACGCTTGGCCATTGCCCCTTACAGTTTGCCCCACGGTATGGAGGGATTCATTTCTTTTACTAAACTAAACAAAGTCTTTCTTAAAAGCAAAGTATATTGAATGTTCACTATCAGAGAAAAAAAATCTAAAAAACTATCTTTCTGCCCTGTACTTAAACCTTTTATATTGAACCAGTTATATAATGTGGATGACTGGCCTTAAATGCAGTGCTGGCACATGTTTCCACTTGATAAAATAAAAAGACAATCTGCCTCATAGCTTAGAATGGAGAGTATGCTTCACACCGCTCTGGTCTTCAAAGGTCACGATATTGACTGAGATCCAATGGAAAGAGTAGCTGCTAGTGCTATCATTTTAAAGCACACTTCTGTTTGTAATTTTATACCACAGTCCTTAAGGCAGCATGAATAAAAAGCACTACATTTGGACAGCACCTTTAATTTAAATACTGAACGGAAGTGCTTTCTGTTTTCCTGGCTCAAGGGTTACACAAAATAACTGGTGATTTTAAGGCTTTTGGCTAAGGTGAGTAAGTTTTATTGATGCATTGACAAATTGCTCCATCTTTGCAATCATGACTGTTATATTAAATAATTGAAAGAATAACTGAAGTTTGTAGATATGTGCGTTGCTAGTTGCTCATGTGACTTGCTATAGTAGTTGCTCCACAGTAACTACTATAGGGTGACCAGATTTTCAAAATTCAAAACTGGGGCTGTGTTTCCTACTTAGGGCACTATTTAGGGGTCACGCCATTTTTAGTGGTGTTTGAATGTCCAGTTGGTGAAAAAGTAGTGCACTCAAAATTTCTCACAATGCACCTTGTAAAGTAGTGTACAGCGCTGGTCACTAGACCGGTCAATATAGACCACAATGCATTGTGGGAGTCGGAAAAACAACACTGGACAGCGGCAGGTCTTTAACTGGACACAACACGACTGAATGAAAGGTGATAGAAGTGCTGGTTTATCGCATTATTGATTCTTGATTATGATTAAAACACATTTAAATAAACCGTTTCTGTGTAAAGTTGCTAGCTTTAGCCGCTTACCTTAGCTTGAGCTGTTAAAAGAGCGATAATATCCACATCTCAGACAAAAAGCTGATGAATCCAGTCCGTTTACGTAAGATGAGATCCAGCTTGACAAAAATGTGTATGGTTATATTAGTCCATTAAATACTTGTGTGCCAGTCCAGTCTGATCATTATTTATGACAGAAATCAAGTTTTATCAGAGTTTAGCTGACTTTTTTTCACCCAGACCCAGAGTCATGTGACTCGACTATAGTGAGCTGAGTGTCCGAATCCCTCTGTGAATGAGGCACTATAGAGTCTGCTTAAGAGTGTGGGGCTATGTAGTGAATGAGGGGTTAGGGGCTAGTGTGGACATTCGGACACAGCCTTGCACACACCCGGGTTGGGATGGTTGGTATAAATAAAATTGTGAAAAGAGCGTCTAACATTGTTCATTTTGACGCACTTGTGGGTCAGTATTTAATCTGAGGGACTTCTCTCTGTGCATTTTTTTTTTGCCTTGTGCTCATTTTCAAACACGGTTTTCTGTATTTTAGCTAAACAAATGATAATATATTCTTTACTCTTGGCGGGGATCAGATTGGTCAAAAATAGGACACTGGGGATTTCTTGTATAAAACTGGGACAAATCTATGGTTTTGTATAAATCTGCTGGGACAAGGGACACAGGACTCAAAACTGGGACTATCCCGGGTAAATGGGGACATCTGGTCACCCTAATAACATTCCAATACAATTGTTTATATTTATTGATCTACTTTTCTCTCCTGGCATTTTAATGCGAGGGTGAAACTGTACAAGAAGTTCAACTAATTTTCAGTTGTTCTGGGTGTATTATTACTTAAAGCCCAATTGATGATTTTAATTAGATTTTTTTTTTATTTTTTATTTTTTTCCAGACAAATAGAAATTTTCTAATTTTCTCTTTTTATTGTTTTGAAAATGCTATGTTCGCTGAAAACAACAAATTAGCATGTTTTATAAGTCCCACTTTCGTTTTTGACTCTCCCCCAGGCTAAATCACTCCCCCTTCAGATCGCTATCACAACACAATCAGCATCCATCACACACCAGGTTTGTGATGTTGTTGTGTCCAATTTTGTATCATGTTTTTGTATATTTATGGAGAATTGTCATGTGGGAGCACGGGTGACGTAGGTTTGTGGGCTGAGCATTAGACAGAATCTTACAGGTAACTGTAATGAGGTACTAATGTTATGAGGTACTAATGTACTGAAACATGCCTGGATGATCTAAAACCTCCCCAGGCATGTTTTTGACGAGGGAACAACGTTATAACATGGTAGAAAGCTAAAAAAAAAATCTATTTTGCATAATAATTCCTCTTTAATAAAAATTTAAAAAAATGTGTGGACAGGACAGGTTTTGGTCTCACAGAATCTTACACTGAGGCCGAAATAATGATTTAGCAGAGCAGGAAAACGACACTCCATTCATGCTCCGTTCCGATTAGGTGTTAAACCCACCCTAAATCCTAATCCCAGAATCACTCAATGTTAAACACACATTGGCTGTGCGTTAAGACCAACTTTTTAAAAATAGTCTGATTTTTTTCTCTGACTTTTCCATCATGTCTTGACTGCTCTATAAGACATTCCCTAATCTCCCAGAGCTCTAACCATATGCCCATATGTGTTTATTTTCTAAATCCATCTTTCCTCTTTATGTGCTTGGCAGAGGCTGAATCCGGGGCTTTATTTGCTCAATTTAGCAATATGCATGTGACAGTTTCAAATGCACACAGAGCCTTTTGTTTTAGTTTAGTGGAGCCGTAATGTGGAAAACCATATGAATCGTGTCCTGTGTTGGATAATAATGTTTTGTGTAGACAGTCGCAAGGCACAAAGGAGATAATGGAGAAAGTTAACTTTCCAAAAGTTTACAGTATATGACGATAACAATCAATTTGAAATCTGATCACTGTGACAATAAGCTCTTTAGGCGTCAGAGCAGCACTGATACTCACCTGTAGGAAGTCAGATTTATATAGTTCTGCACATTTTAATCAGTGGACGGTATAAGGCGTAGCTTTAGGTTAATTTATTCTGTTCAGATTGATATGTGCTTGTTCTCTCCAATGAAACCTGGAGCAAAGTCACTTTTATAATGAAAGTGTCACAAAACCTGACATATAATACATTAGGTCTATACTTACAGTAGCAAAGTAGCAAAAATTCTGATTATTTATGGAAGCAATTGGGATATGTGTTATCATCCAAATAATAGTTATAATTTTTGCATACTCAAGCAGACCTGTATACGTATTGTGTGGTGATAAAAATCATACTGAACGCACATGAATTTTGATCGGAATCTTGATTAACCTTGGTGTAGACAAATGGCTTTTACTCCAAAAGCCAGGCTTTTCCATGTTATTCATTCCAGAGTAAAATGATTAAGCCCAAAGTTTTACCAGATTGCGCCCACTCCCTTAATTATAATTGTATGGATGAGGAAACAGTGTTTCTTTGTCCAGCTGAGATCTGACTCCTCTCTCTGAATCTTGGTGGAGCTCCACACTTTAATTAGTGCATTGTTTCTGTGCGTCCCAGCATGCACCTCTCCTCTCCCGATGCTTCCTGGAGTCTGCTGTCACCTGAGGCAAACTCTCCTCACTGCAACACCATCTCCTCCTCCGATTCTACAGCCAGCGTTTCATTTTCTTTGTCTCCTGCTGACAGATGTGCATTTAGACAGACGTGTGTATCAAGACTCCCAATCTGCTTTTTCAGCAAACTGCCGGAAATCTATTTGGGCCTTTGATTGTTTTTGGATACATTTGCACATTGATGTCCAACTCTCAGGTGCTGCCTTAAGTGAAAATGTGTTCAGAAAAGCACAGCTGGAGACCTCCAATCTCGACCGTGAAATCAATGTTTGTCCATAACCTTCGACGTGAACCATGTTAGATTGACTGATTTGTGGCCAGGACAAATGTTTCGAAACCTAATTTCACAAACCGCATTATTTCATCTGACGTGTTAGCCTATAGTGTATGGTTCATGTTTGAGTAATCCCTCAGTCGTCCAGATAGGTTCCATCGCAACCATCTTTAAAACGTTTCACCAGTTGAGAGAATTAACTTTTTTTGCTATGGTCCATGTGTTGTGTCCAATGCCTTTAGAGTGGCAGAAATGGAATATAGTAGAAGAGCTTCTGCCCTCTCCTGGTAAAATAAATAAATAAATAAACAGGACGACAGTAGCTCAGTTGATGGAGTATTTGTCCACTGATCTGAAGGTTGGCAGTTCGAATCCCGCTCTCCACGTAAACATCATTCGTAGAGCAGTCAGATCCACTGACCCACAGGTTGGTGTTATTGTGTCCTTGTGTCCTTCCAGCTCCCACAGATGATTACTCTTGTTGTGTTCTTGGGCAAAACACTTAACCCACGTCGCATCCAGTGTCTGTGTACACTGGTGTGTGAATGTGTGTGCGAATGGGTGAGTGGTTCCTTGATGTAAAGCGCTTTGAGTGCCTTGAAGGTGAAAAAGCGCTATATAAAAATGTGACCATTTACCATTTAAACTTACAGATGGTAGCTTTAAAAAGTCATATTGAGAAGTACAGAGACTGAATAATACTACTCTAGTGAAAGTACCCAAGTGCATCCGTCGTTACCGCTGATTATGTCATCAAAAGCAATTGTTCCAAAATTCTTAGAAGGAACGCATTGTCTCTACATTTTATTCAATCGTTGTCTATCTTTTCGAGTAGCATAGTTCCTTTCAGTTTCAAGGAGAGTTAGTTGTAATATTGCTTTGATTCTTTCTGACCATCTGTACTAATGGCCTTTCCAACCGCCAATCACAACATTCACACAGGCAACCTTCATCTACTCAATGCACCTCCTTGTATCATTCTCCAGCTGTGAATGCATGCAGAGATTTTCAGATGATGAAACTGAACATCTCTTGTACAGTCGTAGCTATGTGCTCCAGCCTGAACAATGGGGTGTGTCATCAAGCAGCACTCCAAAGTATGAAGGAACCCTTTCATTCAAACTGCTGCAATAAACCAGTGATTACACTCCACAGTGAAGGACTTCCGCTGGCGTTTGATCGCAGGAAATTGATATCATTTTCTCATTGGGAGGACGCAAATGTGCTCAGATGTACTTATTCATATACTGATGACATTTGAGATTGGGGCGTGCTTAATTACACTGGTGACAAGCCCCGCGCAGCCCTGCTTAGTCCACAAATCGCAGGGAATCTATGTGGAAAGCATCGACCGCAACTATCCCAATAACAGTATCCACTTTCACTACGCCGCCAAGTCGGATACAACTGGGACTCTTTGATCTCCAATACATCTGTGATTTTGACCGCACCAATAGGGGGCGCTGTTACATTTCTCATTTTCTCACTTGGAAAGAGGGCGCGAGACAGGTAATGTAAATAAGGAACCCATGCTGTTTGTTTTCCCTTATGAGGAATTTATTACAAAATGCAATTTAAGCTGCAAACAAGACCTTGCCAAAGCACTTTATATGCAAAAGATACTGAACTTTGCACATTGTTTCTAAATTCTGCACAATGGCTATAGATATGAAGAGAAACTTGTGGAAAAAAGTGCAGTTTGATTAAATGTAATAAAATGTAGCTCATCCTCATAAGATAGCATTAATAGTTATGGACAGCTAAATTCTTAATCTCTCCCATTGCTAGCATATTAATGTAAGGCATGGATCATAAAATCAATTAGTGATGATAAGGATAACATTGCAAATGATGGGGCTTGATCGACGACTGGTGAGCTGTGCCGGAGAATATGAGGATTAATGACAGAGGAGCGCTGATGTGACCGTACAATTATACAGCTGAGCTCAGAGGAACAAAAGGCTGCATGCATGTTTAAGTAAAGACGACAGCGAATATCTTAAACTAATTTAAGTTTCAGGGAGAAGTTAAGGTTTACCTGCAAACATACTATTTTGTTTGTGTGAGTTGTATTATGAGTACAAATAGTAGAATGTACAAATTTCCCTTGAGTTTTCTTTTCATGGAGGAAAATATAAGAAAAAATGAATTAGACAGTTTCCATCTGTAGAATTTTACCTTCAGTTCATAGAGTGATATGCTGAAACGGCATGATGCATATTTTACATACTTAACATCGCAAGACGCTGATATAATGGCAATGGGATGGAAACGGTGTAGTAAATATCCCAATAACGTATGGTCGGGGAGCCCAGTTGTGTTTGTCCATTGATCCGAAGACTGGCGGTTTGGATCCCGCTCTCAACCTAAAACATCATCGCTAGAGTGGTCATATCCACTGACTGACAGGTTGGCGATGTGACTCCAGTTCCCACAGATGATTTCTGTTATTGGGCAAGAGACCTAACCCACCTCACCCCAGTATCTGTGTGCACTGGTGTACGAATTTGAATGGGTGAGTGGTTCCTTGATGTAAAGCGCTTTAAGTGCCTTAAAGGTGTGACCATTTACCATTACTAAGTGTGGTTATGGTAGTTACATGTTAATAACTCTAGAGGCTAGAAACATGGTTAGTATTTTGTTGGGAACAGGGCCGTAGCACCAAATTCTGAGCCCTGGGTACAAATCATCATAATGGGCCCGCAGTACATGAACACTGCATATCACAGACTTTATGAAGTTTGGACACACCCTCTCATTCAATGTTGTTTTTTTCATTATTTTTAGTACTTTCTACATTTTAGATACATAAGCAAGACATCAAATGTATGAAGTAAGTTATATGTAATTATGTAGCAAAGATAAAAGGTAAATAATGCCTTAAATTTCATGTTCAAATCCTCAAAGTATCCACCTTTTCCTCTGTTGAAAAATACTGAATAGAGTTATTTAACTTTCTCTCTTTACTACATAATTCCATATATCTTGCTTCATATATCTGATGTCTTCCATATGTATAAAATGTAGAAAGTAGTAAAAAGCAAGAAAAAAAATGGGTGAGAGGGTGTGTCCAAGCTTTTGACTGGTCTTGTTTAAATATAAACTATGAGTCAAAAGTTTAGACACACCCTCTCATTCATTACTTTTTACATTCTATATACATACGGAAGACATCAAATATATGATGTGAGATATATGGAATTATGTAGTAAAGAAAAAAGTGAAATAACTCTACTAAATATTTTTTCTTTGCTACATCGTTCCATATATCTTACTTCATTGATTTGATGTCTTTCGTATGTATATAAAATGTAGAAAGTAGTAAAAATACAGAGTGGTGTGTCCTAACTTTGGATTGGTGGTGTAGTTTAGTCAGGTACAGTAAATAGAACCAAGCCCAAGGCAACAACACCCTTCTCATTCTCCTGGCTCTAGCATAGAAGAGTTGTACCAGCTACGATACAGATGCAGCACGGTGGTCTAGAGGCCACATGGCAAGAAGGCTGTAAGTGAACTACCACCTCATGATGTCAGAGGCCAAGTTATTTAAAAACAGCACTTAAAGCAGTATCATCCCTTATGTGCTCCAGCCAACCTGACCAGCATTTGTTACCTAGCAGCATATTCAACACCCACTGCAAATGTTTGGCAGCCATTTGTGTATTTGGAAAGAAATCACTGGAGATTCTGTTCAGCTTGAATAAGTCTTTTGCTATTTATTATACACAATCACAAAAACTATTATAGGGCTGGGCCAACAATGGACCTCCCTCTGATAATGGGCGTCAGTAGCTCAGTTGGTAGAATGTTCGTCCTCTGATCTGAAGGTTGGCGGTTCGAAACATGCTCTCGGCATAAAAATCATCATGAGTTGAGCGCTCAGATCCACTGACTGAGGTTGGCAGTGTGATTCCAGCTTGTTGTTGTGTCCTTGGGCGAGACACTTGACCCATCTGGCTGTCTGCGTACACTGGTGCATGAATGTGTGTGTGAATGGGTGAGTGGTTGCTTGATGTTCAGCGCTTTGCGTGACTTTAATATAAAAATGTGACCATTTACCATCAAATGTTTTTCTTTTAAAATAAATTAATGTGTTTTTATTGCCACTTGGCTGTAGGCTCATCTGTTCTAAAGGTCCTAATAGTTGAAATTAGATTACAATTAAACTTAGGTTTGCACAGCCCAATATGACACCAGCATAATGTCTTAACCATTATGTACATCAGCCACTTCCCATCTATGCAGAGCCTGGGGTGAGGCAATAGACTGTATAAAGAGCTGGACTAAGGGAGTGTGACGTCACCCGTAGTGTTTGGCTCCAGTCAAATGAAGCTCATTTGGAGGCGAGTTCCATATTTAGAATTCCGACCACGTGTATAATAGTGACCAAAGAGTCAATCCGGAGCGAGGCTGCTGAAGGAAAAGCCCTTTCCCTCCCACGCTGCTGGTTTAACAGGGAGCGGGCTGTAAATCAAACCTGTTGATAACTATAGTGGGAGCGACCTCTGGGAAACAAGGTGCCTGATTTGTCTGTTATTAATGTTCATATCTTGATTAAGGACACAATAGCGAAATAAAAATACAAAGTGCATGTAAAGCGGGTTAATATGAACATTTTAAGACCAAAATGACGAGCCTGACAGCAGTAGTTACAGAGAGAGGGGCGACAGTTTTTCAGTAGAAAGTGAATTGGTGCCAAAGTCAAGCGCGCCCATGCTCACTTCCTATTTGGAACGTGGCAGCTAGCAGCTTAGCCATGTCCATTTATATATACAGTTTATGGGTACAACAATAGCATTTTTTGCATTTAACTGTCAAAATGATTGTGAAACATTTGTACGTATTCTGATTTATTATTTTCATTTCACATATGGAGCTATTTCTGCTTACTTCTACACAGTTTTACATTCATTTTACCACAAATGCTCTGTGGCGGTGGTCCCCAAAGTAACGCTATCGTCTCAATCCGACTTGTTTACATTTGTTGTTTTTTATGGTACATTTGCAGACCGGTCCCATATGCCGCCGTGTTGTTCTTGTTCTCCCGAGACACCCCACATTACTAACCCTTTTCTGCTTCAATCACTCTTCAGTCCCACCTCACCTTTGCTCGATAGCACCATCTCTCACATCGCCCGTCGACTTGTATCATAAATCTTACCCCACCCTGGCCAGCCATTACACCAGCCCACAGCTAAAGCCCTATTAACCCCCGCTAGGCTCTATATTGTTGTTGAATAATTGAAGGTGCCTCCGTCCCGGGCGAAAAAGGCAGATGAATAATGAATGGGATTGGGCGTCTCTTAAAGGTGGAAGAGCCCGGTGAATAATGCAAAAGGCAAATCCGTAGTAAAAGACACCTGTTGAAAGAGGAGATTTCCCAGGCTGGTACTGCTGTTTATTGAAACGGAGGGGACTATTTTTTCTGATGGAAGGTTTGAGCTTTGTCAGCATAAGGCACATTTATTACATTTGATATAATGGGACCTATTTTACTATGTAATTGCAGTTATTTCTAAATGTAACTTAATCAGTGGTGGAAGAAGAACTTGATTTTGTTACTTAAGTAAAAGTACAGATACCGGGACAAACAATACACACGAGAAAATCTACTTAAGCAAAAGTACTTGTTTAAAAATGGATTTAAAGAGTAAATAGTAAAACTATTTCACGCAAATTTGGGGATTTTTATTTTTTTATTTGTATATTTTTGTTTGCTCAAATAATGCACATGTTAAAAATAAACCCTCAAACTTTTAGAAAATACTTTTACCTTTCAGTCCTGTTCAAAAATGTAGTGGAGTAGAAAGTTGAGATACCTGCTCTGAAATGTAGTGAAGTAAAAGTAAAAAGTATTCACTTTCAAATGTATTTAAGTAAATTATTACAAAAAATATTGTTTTTATCATGACAGGCCTAATTCTCATTTATGATTAGGTCCTAAACAATTGTATGTAATGTGGATGGCTTTTATTCATGGGTTGGTTGCCACAACAAAACATTGGCATGCATGGGTAATTTGAAAGATTTTAAAATTTTATCGGATGACTGTATTTTCAGTTGCTGGAGGTAAGGGAACGCAATGTACCAAAAATTAATATAATTTTCTTGGAGCCAGATTACATATTTGATTTTAATTTGTATCTTTTAGTATAGTTCTATTGCCTTTTAGAGGTGAATTTAGTCATCTTCTTGTGAGAGTTCCACCTGTCACTCACATAGAGCAAGATGGAGGCTGACCAGCAGGAGGAGTGAAGGTGTGTCTGTCTGTCTATTTGAGCTGTATTAGTAATCACAGAGGCAGTGAAGTGAATCATATTATGTAGATGTCACATTCATAACATATCGTCACAGGGATGAGATCATGATTAGATTTCTATCCCCATTTCCTCAGCCCTAACATAAATTGAAACATTACAATACAATATAGTGGCACTTTTTGGAACAAGACTCCATAATGAACATTTGATGTCTGTATTGACAGTTTCATATTGATATGACATGCACAATACATCATTTGCAGGGTGCAGTTACCATTCTTATATACAAATTGTTTAACTGAGTGAATTTCTACACACAATAACATGACTACTTATTTTTGAACAAAAACACAATCTTTCCTTGTAAGAAACCCAGACAGCCATGACCAACCATGAGCCAGAGGAGGATGCCTGTCAAGTGTATATTGTTTTCAGTAATACAAGCTGTGAAAGGAAGCTGGGGTGAAGAGGACAGACAAGACAACAAACATTTGGAGTGGGTTTGTCAGAGAGGGCCCTGTGGAGCAGCCTTCGGCCCGGGGTCAGATCCACTGCTGGGAGCACACCTGGCAGCACACCATGCGCTTCCTCAGCAGCCAATACTGACACACTGGCTCTGTGTGCTCTGCATGTGTGTGTGCACGTGTGTGTGTGTGTGTGCACGCGCACATATACATGTGTGTGTGAGTAGAAAGGGACTTATGTGAAATGGTGTGAACAAGTTTGCATGCAGATTTTGTGTTCTAGGGAACAGTAAAGTTGAGTTTGGCAATATTTGATTATGATATAAGGATATGAAGACCATCTGATTAGTCCATATGTGACAGTAAAGTCCAACTGTTATTGTAGATTTTGTATTTAGATCTAGGCAACTGTTATTTTATCTTTTTTATCTATTCTATCACTTAGTATATATTTTTATAAAGCTTTTTAGATTTTCATTCTGATTTAGTAATTTATAAAACATCTGAAATTTAGCTTTCATTGGCTGTCACAGTTCAGTCTGTAAGACTGATGGTTATCAATTATCCCCAGTGAAAGACATCAAAAATGGAAAGTTTTAAACTAATTTTTAGAAATGATTGAAGTACACTCGTTTAATGTTCAGACTTTTTGACCTGATGTGGGTGTATTTAATTATATTTTGCTGGAAAGTTTGAACAAAAATGTAAAACTATTACGAAACATGTTTTGTTTTTAACCTTTTACCTGCTCCTGTCTGTCCTGTACAGTAGTTCTAAATCCGGAGGCACTTACTGCCTTTGTTGATCTCACATGCAGGGGACATGAGCACGGGTTAAGTTTGAGAGGAACCAGTGCTGCACCTTGTGGCACTCCACCGCCACCAGCGCCACAGCCAGGTCAGGCGTTACAGATGTCACAGGACACTTTAATGGACAAAAAGTGAATCATTTATAAAGAAGCTCAGAGAGGCTTCACTCTGCTACAAGTATAAAGTGTCAGTGTGGCAGAACAAACGTGAGAGTTAGATGAAAACCAACCTTATGGTGTATAGTTATAATGGAGACGGTGACTTTTACTTCACTTCTAAACTTAATGTGGACACAACATCTCTTTTCATGCATGCAGTGATTTGCATACGATCTGATGGCCTTCTTCCAAATTAAAATCCCACCTGCCTTGAATCTTTTGTGGCTAAATCAACATCGAGAATGGAGAATTTCATTATTTAACAGACGTCAGACAGAATTTATAAAGCTACATTTTTGGAACCTGACCATTGATCAAATTTCATAAAATAGAACACAATCTTTTCATTGGGCAGTGCAAAGACTCCACTACCACTGGCACGCTTGTTATTTGTGAGAGCTGAAGTGTTACAAAGCTCTCCAAAACTTCACACTTGTTTTCATTCATAATAAATACAGTCTGAGCTGCAATATTAATATGCTCCGGCCCGTGGCACTTGGTTTAGGTCAGCCTTCAGATTAAGAGGACTTTGGAGGTGACAGGAACTTTCTTTGTCAAATTCTCTTGCACTTTAACACATGCCAAATTGTTTAACAGTGGAGTAATTGTTCTGGCTTCTTTGGTGAATGCCTTCCATCAATCTTTCAAGACGGAACATTTATTTATATGACGTTGAAGCACAAACAACAGAACAAACACGCCTCTCGGATTGATGGGAGTTTGAGCCTTTAGCCTTGAAAGTTGTTGCTGCTTTGAATGTCACTTTAGTTTTACCAAGAAAGAAAATACGTTATATAGTTTTTAGGTTTAGTTGATGGTAGTTAATGCTTTCTTAGCCTTGTGTTGTGCATCACTGATAAATCATGTTAGATCAGATTTTGGGATGGCGCCACAGCAGAGATCATTAAAGATTATGCAAGTTGTGTGGGAAGAAAATGCTCTCTTGTGTTGACTGGTCTGCCTTTAAAAACTAACAAATATGATGTATATGAAGTATGAACGGAGCTTTAAGGTCCAATGGTTTTATCCATCCATCCATTTTCTTAAGCGGGGACTCTCTGTCTTCCCTCACCCCAGACACTTCGTCCAGCTCCTTCGGTGGGACCCCAAGGCGTTCCCAGGCCAGCATGGTTTTATTTATAGTTCCGTTAGTATACAGTTGAAAGGATTTAAGGATGTAGTGAGGGAGTGCATCTTAATTGAGAACAAAGGATGCAGTGGAGAGGAGAGGCATTTGTGGTGGCCCTTAGACAAGAAGACAATTTGACAGTTTTTACCTGTCTAAAATGTGTTAGAACTTAGAAGGTGAGAATGTACACATATTGGAGATGGACTGTTGTGGTTCACATATTTTATCCATCCATTTTTCTTAAGCAGGGTCTCCCAGTCTTCCCTCACCCCTTACACTTAATCCAGCTCCTCCGGTGGGACCCCAAAGGCGTTCCCAGGCCTGCATGGTTAGAACTTGTACACGTATTGAAGATGGACTGTTGTTGTTCACATATTTTACCAGTTACTTTTTTACTAGTGCCATTGGGTTTGCTCAAGCAGCTTACTCTAGGGTTTAGTCTTGTGTACTACCAGAACACAACAACCCAGGCTTTGATGGCAACCTCTAATATTGAATTCAGTAACTCAATCTCAACTCACCGCAGCACTTCAGAAGACTTCTCAGAAAGACCTTCTGGCCTCTTAGATGGAGCAGATCTTCTGATGTTTTGCGCGAGCATTTCACCAACGAAACTCCTTCTAACTTGTTCATCGAGCTTATTCAGAAACGATGCAATGAAAAGATGATTTATATATTTTCTTATTCTGAATATCTTGACTCCACCGTAGTAGCTAGCCATGCCATATGAAATGTATTGGTTCCAGATATTAGCCAGTGAATGCCGCTGATGTCATATTGTTTTATATTCAAAGAACTCCTGTTGGACATGAGCCTGTAGAGACTTAGAGAAATGTTACAAACACTTAACCGATGGATTGACTGAAATACGCTCCATATGTTTCTGGTTTGCTCAAGGAAAGAAATGTGCGGTCGGAATTTGTTCTTCTATTATATGCTGCATTTTGTTCGTATTACTTATTGGATGTGGCATACAGACAGCCGTCATATTATATAAATATAATATAGCTTTCTACTGTAGGCCATTCTGACAGTTCGTAAACACACATTTATCAGTTATTATTCAATTTTAGAGTTTTATAGTTGACCAAAAAAGAGTTTGAAGTGGAATAGGTTCATATTTTAGTTAAAAATACATTTCTAACATATCCAATTGGTGTACAGGTTACACATTGCATGAGTAAAAGCAGTACTGATGGTCATAACATCATAATGGCTCTGTTTATTTAAACCATATAACTTTTACCTGCTTCTTCTTTCTTCTGTTCACTGACGTGCTAGAAGAAATAAAAGTGTAATTTCTTTTAAATGTTAAGTTTTATTTAAGCATGATTCTTTTGGACAATCTTAACCTGGACTTTAACTTTGGAAATAAAATTGACCCCCGCTACTGTCTCAATTTCTATAAACCAATTTTAAGATTACTGCTAACGCTTTGCAGTGAGCTGCTTCCAAAAGTTGTTGAAGATGTTAAGAGGGCATTTTAATTATGGACTATATTGCTCAAGCCTCACGTTAAGGACAAATAGGGATGCGCCGATACCGATACTGGTATTGAATCTCGCCACTGATCATGACAATTACTACAATATTCAATATATGAAAGCTTAAACAATATTTTTTTGGGGTCAGTAGTTATGGTATGGACATTTTCTTTGCACTACTGCTAAATTTTTGGTTATTTTTGGCTATATGATAAGATTTAAGCCGTAAAAGGTTGAATTAATAACTTCTATGACTCATTACAGATGCAAACTAAGCACTAAAGTGTTTCATGCTGCCATTTATTTATTGCAGCTCATGACTTTTTAACACTATTGTAGATTTAGAATAGTTTTTGTGGTTTAAATCTGCTCTTGGGTTTTTGTGTCAGTGGCATAAAGTTTCAATATCATCATTTATCGTCTATATTTACTTAAGCAATATATCAAACTTCAAATATTGTTATCCTGACAGGCCTGTTGGTTCCATTATTATTGTAAGTTGGGTCAATATCCTGGTTGGGCCTTTAATGGGATGTAATAAGACTATTTACAGACTGATTTTGACCTAGAACGTTTCATAATGTTTGAACTTTTATTCATACAAAGCAGTTCTTAGTGATTTGAGAGATAAATAACAGTTACATAAAACAACTGGATCTTTTGTGTAATAAGTTAACAAGTGTTTTAAGGAAATAAGTGCCATTTTCTGTTCCTACGCTGGTATCGAAATCGGTATTGGAAATGAAAAAAGCTGGATCGGTGCATCCCTAAGCACAAATACAAGGTGTACAATGGCCCAAAATTACCTATGCAGACTAAAGATGTCTCCACATTAAAACAGTCTTTTAAAATGTAATTACACAAATTGGGATCAACTCTGAAGCAAATGTAACCATGTGATTCTTATGCTAAAGGCTCACCGTGTCTGCTTAAGGACTTGAAGGTCACAACATTAATCAGATAGGAGCGTCCAATTCCCTGTAGACTCTTAATGATCTTGACGCTGTTTTTCATTTAGTGATCAAAAACTTAAATCACTGAGAATAATGCAGAGGCTTGGATTATATTTAAAGGAGTACTATGTAACTTTTCTCATGCAACTTTCTTGTCTCCATGGATATGTTATTGCTTTGCCTGGATTATTCTGCCATATGGCATTAAATAGGGCATCAGCCTTGCATTCTTTCAACTGTGTGTTTATAGTGGGAAAAAACAACAACTTGATATGTTTTTTTTCATGGCTGATACCGATTGTTTAGAATACGGAGCAACCGATGACCGATAAGTTCTGCTGATATTTTTTGGGCCGATATGTAGGAACGATTTTGATATTTGATATATTTTTCCCAAATGATGTAATTAAAATTTACTCCCCCCAAGCTCTTTTTTACTACAAACCTTTAAGAGTGCTGTGTAGTCATGTTTTGTGCAGTTATCTCTTTGTATTAAAGTATTTATATAAAGCTTTGTGTGTATTTCCGAAACAAAATACCCGCCTGTGCTGGAGATTTAAAGCCGATACACCAAAAAGTCCAAATATCGGCCTGGTATATCGGCCTATCTCTAATCCTTACTATGTTGGGCTTGCCCCTTCACAGATATGACCCGTAACACCTGTTTGTTTACTCCATAGAGACTGACAAGTTTAATATTGCATACTGTGAAACATTCAAAGCAACGAAATAACATCTCCATGGAAACAAGCAAGTGGCGGACCTCTACCAGAGAAGTTACACTGTGTCTTAAAAATTACAGCAGCTTTGTCTTGTTGATGTGCGCCAAAAGTGAAATCTCTCTGGAGTTATTTGATGTGTAAGAAATCGATATTCAAGAGTTCATAATCCGAGGCCAATCCATAAAGTTTGCTGTCACATTTTAACATAATTTCTTTCGTGCATCCGTTTTGGTCTTTAATTGGTCTTCAGTCATCAGTCATCTGCCCAGCTCTTTTAGCCCCTCTCTCCACCCACACTTTTTAATAGCACAAAGCCTAATTTTACACCCACCAGTCCCTCTATTTAATTACTGTCTGTCCTCTGGCTCAATCAATAAGGAACGCAATGGACAGAGTGTTGAACGAGAGAGAAAAATCATAGCTCTTTGATTCAGAGGTGTAAAAGTGACTGTTGATGTCACTGAAGAGCAGAGAACAGTTAGCACAGAGAGATAGCGAGGTTGCTAATTGGTCATACGGGATTGATTTGTGCAAAGTCACTGGTGTCGTTTCATTCCCTCACAATATCAAGTTTGCTGTAATTCCTTTTATGACGTTAATAAAATTTGACAGTTTGGAATTACTTTGGGTTGTGCGCGGACGGAGTGGGATCGGTCAGACAGTTCTGTAAGGTTTTAGATTTTAGTGGTGCCTGGAAACAAAAGTATTGTCAAAGGAGCCATTGATAAAAGAATTTTTGACGCAAGTTTAAATATAGTAATTGTGATTTTTTTGTACGTATGATATTCAAATATAAATGTTCTTTGCTTCAGTCGTTTAGTAGTACTGCAATTTACTGTGTCATATTGCATGTAAACAGAGGAAATGGCTTTTGACATCATTATGACTCTTTTCTTTCAGTGCAACCACATTTTATTTGTTTGGAATAAATGGCGCCACAAACAAGTACTGTGCATTAGTGCCAAGATGGGAAATTGGCAGTACTGGCAGAGAAAGTCTGTATAAATATACCGGCACATTTGCTAATTGAAATCTCATTTTTTCTTGGGAACTTTGGGTTTCATAATGGCAGAATTAAGGCATTTTAATCTTTGGGAGCTCATTCACATAGATTGTTGCGTTTGGTGTGTGTGTGTATGTACTACATGAGTACTACAATACGTTTGCAATAAAGGAATTAGACCACTAAATATTGCACATTATTTTATACATGTGCCACTTGAATGTGAATGTATGTTTTAATCTAATTGAACACATAGAAATAACAGTTCTTTTTGTCAGACAGAAGAGTTTGTTTACCTGCTTTTCATGTTTCGGCTGCTTCCTGTAGCCTTCCTCAAACGCGTCATGTGATGCTGTAGTGACGTGTCTTGTAGGCTGCTTACATGGTTTTGCCAGACAGTAGGGGAAGATTACAACCCCTATTGTCTGATGCCTTCTCCAGGACTGCATCCCATGTGTGTGATAAGGTGTACGCTTCCTCGTCATGATTAATGACAAGGCGTCTAATTGAAAAATGAATTGAATACAGTTGCACATACTCTTTGAAGCTAGCTTTAGCTACGTCTCACAACACTACAAAATTGGAATTGCCAAATGTCTATTTAGAAACATTGGTCTTGTAATAATTAAAACACTTTCATTCAGGTACAATTTTGACTGTATATATTAAGAAAACAGTTGTTGTGTTTTGGTGGCATCATGTTCATGTACAGCAGACCCCTGCCACAGCAGATCCATGCACCACCTGGAGCACGGAATCCACCATTCATCCTTTGCCACACACAGGTCCGTGGGGTCTGGGCACCAGAGCCAATGGAAAAGCAGCTATAGGCCTACAGGTACGAGTCCACAGCTAACAGGACAGAGCCAATCGACAGTGAGCTCTGGATCTGTGTTTGACAGACCAATGGGAGAAGGCAGTGTATGAAATGATGAAGCATGAGTGTGTGTGGCAGCGTTAATGCTAAGTGAGAGGTAATTATAGAGAAGAGAGTGTGAGCCTCTCCATCCGGTGAGCACGCAGGGAGCCGGCCTCCCCACTGCCTCTCCACTGGCTCATTTATCATCATCTGCTTAGCAGGCAGCTCAGCGTTAAGGCAAACACAGGCCCTGCCTCACCCCAGCTCACACAGCCCGTCATATCTGCTGCTTTTATGGCACTTCTGTCCTTCTGCTACACTTTGGATAATACCGCTATTTCTCTGTCACTCTCCTAATCTTTTGTTCCCACACTAATGTGCTCGCCTTCTTGCTCTTTTAAACAGCAGATCAAATCTACTGTCTGTGTAGTGCCTTTGACTTTCTACAAAAAATATCTGCTTCAAGGCAGTGAAATGAGAGAAACTTCTCCTTTTATGGTCCACTGTTACATAGTTGATTAAGACCTTTGCAACATTGCACTGCAGTGTGGCCCATACATTAGCAATGACAATGATTTAAAGCAAAAACACCTTGTCCATTTAACAACTTCAGATAAACGTAATTTACTCCCTCCATTTATCTATGATGGATGAATATGTTAACATCAATTTAAAGTGTCTGATTCAGCTAAATGTGCTGCTGTTGCAGCCAGGCTCAGAGTAATCAGCGTGCTTACTTCTTCCTCTGGTGTGTATGTGATTCATTAATGGCCGCTCTTGTCGTACAACTGCAACATGTCAGGTGGCTGGCTCCGATACAGACAAGCAGGCTAATATCGATAATTGGCTCCAACAGGTGAGAGGAAAAATTGTACCAGACATGAACAGAACTCTGGAGGCCAATGTACAAACACAAGTCATTTGTTTGAGGAAGTCATTGTATTACCGGTGACTGGAGGCACATGTCGGAGGAATATTAAAACGATTGATTGTTGCACTCTTGCCATATTAAGTGTTGTATTTAAGTGACAAATGTAAAATGCACTTTTTAAATTAAAATTCTCCCACACACATGTCCTTGGTTAGTGGTCCTGTCTCTAAGTAAGAGGCTCCCCGTCTGTATAGTATTTCCGTATTTACTGGAACCTCAGAGCTCAGTAAAGTAATAACAATGATTGCAACAACTTCCAAATTCAAACTCTTTTTCCGTTTCTGCAGACATGTAGCAGATAGAGTAGAGGCCTCATTTGACAACATAAATGCTGTGGTATAATACCAGTATGTTTTGAGAGAGAAAATAATATAGAAAACTGACAGATAACCAAGCCACATCCCATTTCACACACTGAATACAACCATCTCTGACAAGGTTTTGACAAGAAGCACAAACAGTAAATTTATCAAATTGCAGTGTGTCAAATTCTATTTATATGAGCCCCCCTCTGGTGCGCAGCCGTATCACAGGCTAATGACCACTGTATATGTGCTGATATGAGATGGCAGGCATTCATTCGGAAAATGACTCTCTTAATCTATATTTCATGAACTACACTGGAGATAGGCTCGACTGAGATAGACAATGTTAAGGACATTAAACAGTCATCGAACATGTCTATGGGTATCTGTTGGCAAGCCCCTTTTGCTTAGTATGCAGTTTGTTGTATAGATTAATGGATAATAGTTTTCCCCATCATCTCAAGTTTGTGCAACATAGTAGATTGCTCAACATTTTAAGTTTTATTAAAAATCCATTCAAGGGGGCAACAGAAATGGGGTGAAAAAGCTCTTGGAGGTCCTGTAAGTGACTTTGTCCCCCCTGTATCTGAGCAAAATTTGTCTTGCCCAGATGTATTGTATAAGCACCTCTTGAGGTCAAAATAAGTCTGTCTGCATCTAATTAGTTGCTCTGAAACTTTTGACCCTGGACTTGAATTTGTGGAACTTTTCTGAGTGTCATTTTGCCAAGCGAGTCCTCATGTTGCTGGTATTTCCCAAGGACACATACACTTTGTCTCAGCAGAGTTAACGCCACTACTTCGTTGTTGTTCATCTGTCTCCTTTTCTCCTCTAGTGCTTGTGGTTTTGGTGAAACCATAATGCATCTGGGACTTCAAAGCAGTGGGGGCCTCTGCTGCTGCTTTCTTATCCATTCTTCTTGTTGTTGTTGACACGAGTGTGGAAAGTGTACAGCGTGCGATCCCATTGGCTCAAACTGCGGATCTGACGGGTGACACAGCGCAAAGGATCATGGTGTATGTAGTTGTATTAGTTTTTTGCTCTGACACAAACTCAAAACCATTCTTTTGCACACAAATACATGACGTTTAATACTAAAAAGAGACCACAACGATATCGAGGCTTTTGCTATCACCAATACCATTACATCCCTAGATGGAATGGTATTGGATGTAATGGTATTAGAAGGCAGTGCTAGAAAATACAGACATTGAAACATTTAACACTGAGACAGAAATGTCTCACTGTATTGTATTAGATGAGTTTATTGCAAGACCTAAAGTTTTGGATCCAAAATGGAGGAGGCTGCTTCGGTCTGGTATGAACAGATAACGTTCTCAGGGGGAAGAAAGAGAGGCGTTGGTTTGAAAGGATACTACTTGTGACATCTATTAAGAGAATGACTTCATGCATAATTGTCAGTAAACAACTTTTTTTTTTTCAACCATGAGTGAAAAAAGCATCTGGACCTTTGAAGATAAATTGCTGTCAACCCAAGATACAGACAACTTTGAACCAACAAGAAACTTTATGAGACCCTATAAGTTCACTTGCAAAAACTGGCAAAAAAACAACTCTGCTATCCACTCCAGTCTGAACTCTATCACTGCTCCTCTCATCTTCTTCTGACTCGGTGGTAGTGCTATCAACAGTCACGCCTTTATTGGTCATAAACACTTATCAGCAGGCCAGCATCCCAGCCCTGTCCGAGATACAGCGTAGCACGGGCGACATTCTGTGGATTATCCAAGCTCTCGCACCTGGATGACTCAGCTACAGGAGATGCATTTGGTTTCCTTTACCCAGACAAGTGGTGAGATTGTATCCCCCCCAGTGCATTTACGTGAGGGTAGCTTGTGTGCACCTTATCAGTCTTGTGTGGGGATTTGGGCTGATATGGTGAGAGCCATGTGTTTTGACACTAACAAGGTGAAGTGATACTGTCATAGACCAGTATGAACTAAACACGTGTGAGCTAACGGATTGTGTTCACACTCAGTTCTATTCATTATCACTGTTCATTCTTTGGGATTCGCACAGAAGCAATGCTGAAAGTAATTGTGTTAGTATAAATGGGGACTTGAGAAATGATTTTTAGTTTTACAGTATAAAATGTGTTTTTTCAGAAACAGTCATGCAGCTTTGAGTTGTATCAGGAAAACCATAGCTCAAAATGGGAAGGAAAAGTTAAATAAAATATAAGTTTTAGAATAGAAGTATATTTCCCCATTTTATTAAGGACAGAATGCCTACAAATGGAATGTTGTAAACAATAAGTAAAAAAAAAAAAAAAAAGAGTTAAATATTCATATGGCATTTTATACAATATTGCGTTTTGTCATAGTTTAAGTTTTCAACTGTAATCAAGTGTAAGAAATGTTGAGCAATTATTAAAGTTAATGGTTCTGCAAAACCAAATATGAACCAAAATAACTAGCCCCCAACCCCTGCAGTCTTCACTGGTACTGTACTAGGTAAAACTTGAGCATGAGAATATGAGTGATGCACTTAAAGCTGATCTCTAAAACAATGGAAAACAAGCCCGTGCAGTCTTATGCTGTATCAGATAGGAGCCTATCCGAGATAGGAGCGAATATATCAGGGTGGTACATGGTGCGAAAGCCTGCTTTCCTCACACCCCCTCAACAAGATAAGGAAGTGATGACACTTGCACGGTAACAATGGATAAAGCAAAGGAAATTGGAAAAGGGAGGGGTGCATGCTATGGAAGACTAAAATACATAGTGGTATCGTTGTGACTTTGAGAGAACGTATTAAGTTGCTTTGTAATCATATTTCACCATTCGTTATCACTCCACTGGTTTTTATCACATATATTAATACACCTTCAGAGATTCTGTATTTTTCATGGTGGTTTTGTCTAAAGATGAAAGTGTAGGAATTAGCTCGCCTTATTGCCCCTTTTACATGGAATGTAAAAATAAGTTGCCGCCTGCTTGCATATGCAACAGTTTTGGTTTTTTTTGTTATTTTTACCCTTTATAAACCAGCTTTGCTCATGTCCATGTGCCCTCTGATGGCAACAGTTTTTTTATGAATACAAATTAGGGCTGAATTACTATCTTTTCCCATGTCCAGTAATTTGTTTTATAAAGCATGAGGTACCAATCCTAAAGTTTTTTTTAAATTTTGTATTTATTTATTTTTTTTTTTTTTTACGGTAGCTCTTTTGCAATGTTCCACTTGTTTTCTTTAGTCCCTGGAGGTAATAGACCTGTCAGTGCAGTAATAATGATGAATCTCTTCTGTTCCCACACAACCAAGAAGCTTCAAAAGATGAATGTGAGTTAGAGTTACTGTTAGCCAAGATCTAAGTGTATTCTTAATACACCCTTTTAAAGTAATTAGTTAGTTAGTTAGTTAAGTTGGAATTAAAGTTTGTAAGTCGACAGGAATTATGCCATTAGTAACTGGATAATTTGCCATAAATATTTAAAATAAGGATGCATTTCACTGAAGGAGAAATCTATGATGTTTTTTAGGATGTGAACTGCTTTGTCTCACCCTCAACTCATTATCTTTTGATTTTACATAACTTTTACTATAAATGCTTTTTTTCCCCATTGCAGTGTATTGTGATCTCTGTCTTAGAAAATATGACATTTCTTGAAATCCATTATTTTATTTGTTTCATCAGAGACGTCAGCAGAGGTGAAATCCAAGTGCTTGTTACATTCACAGTTGTATTATCACAGATGGAGGTGTTGTATTTTGTACTGTATATGATTCATAGCATCTGTTTCACAGTGACAAGACAAGAATAGAAGTGTAGGCAACATTTTTAAGCCACTTTATTTGAAAACATTCATTTTCAACACTGTACTTTCAATAAATACATTTGATCACATTTTTTCACCTTATGTAAGAGTAACTGGTTCTCTACAGAGAGAGAAAACTGTGAGAATGAGGAAGGAATGGTGACTGAACTGTGACTGTTCAGGGCGTCTTCTACAACAAGGGTTAGGACAAGAGTGCAAGACGTGAGAGAGGGGCAAAAACTGACACTTAGAATCAGGGAATCAGCAAAAGCATTTTAACACAAAAAATACTTTGTAAAGAATACCGTTATTGTTTCTACCAAGGTAGAAATTCGTCTTAGGTGAGTCAGATGATTTTGTTCAGTTTGTTCCCTTGTTCTGGACTGACCTTGATGCTGCTGAGCTTTCTTAGGAGGCACATGTAGTACCAAAGCTTATCAGCTAATTAGTGTAAGGGTATGAAGTTATAAAGGTTTGATTTTGTTCTTGCTCCTTCAGCTGTCAGATATGAAATGCTTTTGAGATCTACATTTACTTACGATTGGATCACGTTAACTTCACCACAAACCTCCACTCACTGTAGTTAATGTATAAGGCCCCACCCCTTACCGCTAGCGGCTGCTCTTTGACTTTTGCTCAGTTAAAGCTGACTACAGTGTGCTGACCCGGAACAGATGCAGTCGACCTATATACAGTTAGCTGTGAGTGAGCAGCCTCCATCTGCAGAGGCAATATGTTTCACAGTTCTTGGCGAGGCCCGGTACTTATTGCTTTTACTGCGTTTCACACTTTGGACACTGAACCTCAGCTCAACTCCCACTCTTTGCTTTCTGGACGTCTTCTGGGCTGGTGTTCAATAGCCTCGGGGCCTGACCTTTCTGGCAGGCAGTGAACTGTCAAGTCCAGTTGCATTTTAGTAGTGCCATGTCAGTGTAGAACAGGCGCACGGCTGTGTTGATGTTGACGTCTTCTGGCAGAGTCCGCAGGCTCCGGTGTCATTACAGGTCTTCAGCACTGACCTTTATAGCCAAATCATACCAATAAAGATATCGAGCTCACAAGGAATTCCAATGTGTTTAGTTTAAGTGCCAAGGCGGTGCAAAAGTTGTCTTACTTGAAAGAAAGAAATACATAGAAAGACATTTGCTTTCAGGTAAAGGATTAAGGCAATTCACAATTCACAGATCAAACATTTTACTGCAGGTAGAATACTAACTACTGAATACAATTTTTGTATTTGGGTTTTTCAAGGTTCTCATGCGTCTGAAAACCCATTACATAAGCGCTCCATGGCACTGTTATTAGTCCTTAGGCTCCAAGTCAGGAAACTGAACCATGTCAAATTCACAAAGTTTGTGTTTTTTGAAAGGTTTCATGGGTTTCAATACTAACCTTTCATATATGCATTTTTATTCTACACCACACAAGTATCATGTGATCAAATGTAATGCTTAGAGAGCTTACATGAAACTTCACCAATCCAGAAGATATGGGACATGTTTAACAAAATCAAACTCCAGTAAATGAAATGACACCAGATCAACGGTTTACTGGCCACTGCTTTGTCAACCCAAATACCCAAGTTTAAGGCAAACATGGCAGCAATCTTTGCGATGGCGGATATTGCGCGTGCTGAACACCAGAGCGTGACGGGGTTTTGTGATTCCATCTTTCTGTTCTCGCTGGGTAATTGGGCTCTGGGGCTGCACACCAAGGTAAAAATAGGAGGAAAGGTGCGGGTTGTCAGACAGCGCACAAAGCCAGGAGACATGAGAGAAAACGCTGGACAGAGACATGTTGCTTGGCAAGAGGTTGATCTTGGTCCCAGAGGAAGAGCATCAGGGAGAAAGACAAGTTTAAAACGGTT